>BPLR01015362.1:0-64801 GCA_021605095.1 Caerostris extrusa | reverse complement strand
ATCGTGACTCATCGGACCAGGCCACGGTTTTCCATTCACCTAGGGACCAACCGATATGCTCACGTACCCACGAAAGTCGCTGCAAGCGGTGTCGTTCTGTCAGTAAAGGCACTCCGAGGTCTGTCTTCTGCTGGAATAGCCCAAGAAAGCCAAATTTCTCCACAGTTCTAACAGACAAGTCCCTTGTACGTCCCGTATGATTTCTGCGGTTATTTGACGCAGTGCTGCTTGTCTGTTAGAATTTACGACTCTTTGCAGACGTCGCCGGTCTCGGTCGTTAGGTGCAGGCGGTCGACCACTGCGCTGTGCATGGTGGGATGTTTATGCCCGAAATTTCATACTCTCGGCACACTCTTGACACAGTGGATCTGGGAATGTTGAATTCCCTAACGATTTCGAAACGCATGACCCATGCGTCTAGCTCCAACTAACATTCCGCGTTCAAAGTCTGTTAATTCCGTCGTGCGGTCATCATCACGTCAAAACCTCTTCACATGAATAACTTGAACAGAAAATGAAAGCTCTCGAAAGCACTGCGCATTTATACCTGTTCTACGCGATGCTACTGCCATCTGAAAATTTGCATATTGCTATCCCATGACTTTTATCACTTCACTGTACATAATGTATAACATGCATTCATAAAAAGGATGAGAAGCACTGGAATAAAAAAAAGAAAACAAGCATTTAAAAACACATTAATTAGACATGGAAGCTAATTAATTGCAATACAAGCTGTAATTTATTTATTGCAATACAAGCTGTAATTTCAGTCAATAATATCAAATACATTTAGATTTTAAGTATTTGTATTTAAAGACGTTGTTGTTATTTTAAAACTTTAATTTTCTTTTGATTCGTAGTTTTAATATGTGTATAATAATCTGCTTTAAAAACAACAATATTTTTTAGGATTATAAGTGTGAAAGATCTATTCAAAAATTTTCCCAGCTGTTTCTTATTTCTTTTAAAAATTATTTTTAAAATAATATCATAATGCCAATTTAAAAAATATCATAAATATTAAATGGTTCATATTTAGTCCAATTAATCTTCAGTAAGTTTTCAAACTAGTTCAAAATTATCTTTTTAATAATTTTGAAAACTAGTTAAAAATTCTTCTAATCATAAAGAATTATTATCTAATATACTTAATGAATAATAATAATAAATATAATAGGATTTAATGTAACACCAGAGAAAAATGTTACAGAATTTATGGTAGTAATGTCATTGATAACACATTCTAAATGTCGTTAACACAAGGGATCTTATCAAAATACAAAAAATTTCCACAAATGAAACTCTGGTGCCGGTTCATTAGTTCGGAAGTTGTGAATCATTCACTCATAATGGATCACCATTTTGAAAGATTTTGAATTTAATTCGCTGGAAAAGATCGCTTTGAAGCCTCTTGGGGATTTACCATAATGAAGCGAAATGCATGGACTGAAATTTGAAAATTGCGGATATATTTTACTCTGATGTGAAGAAGAGTCCCTAGCGTTATACGTTTGGGGATTCTTTAGTTGGATCCATTAGTTCGACCACAGGATAGTGATTGCGAGTGAAATTAGCGTCGTTGGTTGGACCGAGCTCTCGCATGCGTCCAGTAGGCCGTGTAATTATTCCATTCTCGTCAATTTGATCATGGTTAGTGTCGAGCTGTGTGATTATCGCTGGTGTGTAATGTTGCATCTTGTGGCCCTCGTAGTTTAATTAATTAATTCATTAAAGGTGGTCAGGGTCTTCAAATTAGATAGCTGTAGTAAATGGTCCCTTGAGGGTATCGTGCCTCCCGTAGTATGCAGTCAATGAAGTTTCTGGAATTGGTGCACAAAATAATTACTGATGAGTTTAATTATTATTTATTAGGGTATTTATTTATGTATACTAAATAGTATGTATATACGTAATGCATGACATGCATTCATAAAAAGGATGAGAAACACTGCAATAAGAGTTAAAGAAAGCAAACATTTAAACACATTAATTAGACATGGAAGCTAATTGCAATAAAATGTGTAATTTCTGTCAATAATATCAAATACATTTAGATTTTAAATATTGGCATTTAAAGACGTTGCTGTTTTTATAAACTTTAATTTTTTTTTTAATTTTTTGTCTTAATATGTATTTAATAATCAGCTTTTAAAAGCAACAATATTGTTTAGGGATTGTACGCACAAAAAGCTGTGTGTTCAAAATTTTCCCAGCTGTTTGCTATTTCTTTTTAAATGATTTATTTTAAAATAATATCATAATACCACTTTAAAAAATATTTCATGAATAAATTACACATGCAGTCTAATCATATTTTTAGTTCAATTAACTTTCAGTAAGTTTTCAAACTTTTAATTAGTTCAGAATTAATTTTGAAGCTGTTTAAAAGTTCTTATAATCAAAAAAATTATTACTTTGTTTAGATTCAGTTTAACAGCAAAGAAAAGGTGATATAATTTATATTTTTATTAATAACTTTGGTAGCTAATTAAAAGTATTTTATTCATAAAAAATACTATCTGGTATACGTGGTTGTTCAATTTAATAGCAAAGAAAAGTTACAGAATTTATTGAAGTAACGTCATTTATAGTACATTCTAAATGTCGTTAACATCAGCGATCTTACTTCAAAATACAAAAATTTCCACAAATGAAACTCTGGTGCCGGTTCATTAGTTCGGAAGTTAAGAATCATTCGCTCATAACGGATCACCATTTTGAATTTAATTCACTGGAAAAGATCGCTTTGGAGCACTTTGGGGATTTACCATAATGACGTGAAATGCATGGACTGGAATTTGAAAATTGCGAATATTTTCATTCTGATGTGAAGAAAAAAGAGTCCCTAAACGCAATACATTTGGGGATTCTTCACTTGGATCCATTGGATTTCGACCACAGGATAGTGATTACGAGTGAAATTAGCATCATTGGTTGACCGAGCGTTCGCTTGCCTCTAGCAGACTGAGTAATTATTCCATTTTCGTCAATTTAATCATGGTTAATGTCGTACTATGTGATTATCGCCTGGTGTGTGATGTTGCATCTTGTGGCCCTTGTAGATTAATTAATTCGGCAAAGGTGGAACAGGGTCTTAAAATTAGATGACTATAAATCGTCCCTTTAGATATCTTGCCTCTCGTGATATAATGAAGCTTCTGGAATTGCTGCACAAAATAATTACTGATGAGTTTAAGTACTATTTGTTTGGGTATTTATTTATCAATAAACTAAATAGCATGTATACTAACATGCATTCATGAAAAGGATAAGGTTCGGTTCGTTGCTCTGTGGTCATTTTGTGCACACCTTAGGCCAATTAGACCGAAATGTACAGTTTAACGCCGATTCCGAACCAATCACAAATATCTATGCCACCGCCAGGATTCGAACCTGAAGACTGTGGCACTGAATTCCAAAACGCTAGTCAATTGGCCATCAGGCCGTAAAAAGGATAAGCAATTTTTGTAATTTTCTCCTTAAGAAAACAAACATTTAAAAATATATAAAATTAGGATGTAAAATCAAATGCGTCTAGAAAATCAACAAGACATGTAAAAACATTATAATTGTATGTACATTTTTTTAAGGTACGCATTCCTTGATAAAGTCACACACTGCAATGAAGAATAAATCCCTGAATTAATATATCTTACATTTGGGGATTTTAATTTTTTATTTTTTTAATTTTATGGAAGCCCGACTCGTGGCAACATGCGCCGCGGCTAAGCATGAGGTTCAATCCCTGGCGGCCTTGTTGTAGAGACTGTTTCAAAAAGTGAGGGGACTCATACATTTGAGGTGTTCAGCATATTGCCTTATTAGTAAAGGGTACCTGGTGGAACTTTCCAGGTTTTCTCCCAAACGATACGCAAAATGCGGGGTAGTTTCTCCTAAAAGTCCTCTCGATAAATTAGTATTTAAATAATCCTCCCTGTCCTGTCCGACTGTCCTCCCTCTTCAACGACACGAAGCCCAGTCAGCCTTCAACCCCTCCCTCGTTCCTAGCTGTGGCATGGCTGCTTGTTAGTAGTTCGAATCGCCGGATTAAACTGCAGGTCCGGTCTAATTAGCCTAAGGTGTGCACAAAAATGATTGTAGAGTGATAAATCAAACCAAACCTGCCTCTTTCCATGAGACTGCACGGGTTCATGGTCTTGGTCTAAAAATGTTGCAATCGACCCGACCAAGTGAGATTAAAAAAAAAAAAAAAAAAAAAAATGGATTGATTTACTGGCATATGTGATTTTTAATACGAGCTTTGTTACTTATAAATTATTTATTTGATATACAGTATAAGATTTTTATTTGTCAAACATATATGTATACTAACACAATTTTTTGATTAAAATTAAAAAATAATTTCTATTATGAAACATATTGGTCGACATTGAAGTGCTTGTATGCATGGTAATCAAATGGTTGCAATTAATTTAAATACTAATTTTAGAATCTCTTTTTACGTAATCATTATTCTATTTTTGATCCGAAAGAGAAAATAGATTTTCCTTGTTAACTTAGATCTTTTTAACAATCATTTCAAAAATAAATGTAAGTCTTTTGGTTCCTTATATACCTAATGAACTTTTATTTTATTGATCATAAAAAATAAACTTTTATTTGTTTATATTTCATGCATTCTTCTTCTTTTCAGAGATGCCTGGCATTGTCGCTTTGAGGCAAAGAGCTGATGGGGAAAAGCCATTGAAAGGAGCCAAGATAATATGCTGCACCCACGTGAACGCCCAGACGGCAGTAAGTTAAATTCGATTTCTCGTTATTACTAACAATTGACAGCATGCTTTGTAATAAGTCCAAATATTTTACAAGATGTTTAGAAAGATAAACTTTATGACTTAGATTCTTGTCTTAATATATATATATGTGTGTGTGTGTGTGTGTGTGTGTATATATATATATATATATATATATATATAAAAGACATACGCATACGATCTGTAACTTTGTAATAAGTCCAATTACAAATATTATTTCTAAATATTAACATAGGATGATCCAAAACTCATGGGTTAAAAAAATGTGCAAAAAAGACATACGCATGCTGTTTGTAACTGTAATAAGTCCAAATATTTTACAAGCTGATCAAAACTCTTGTCTTCAAACAAAAATATGTGCAAAAGGTTACGGTTTGTAACTTTGTATTAAGTCAAATATTTTACAAGAGGTTTAAAAACTCTTGTCTTAAAAAAAATATGTGTAAAAGTCATACGCATATAGTTTGTAACTAAAAACATAAGTCCAAATATTTTTTTGATCAAAACTCTAGTCTTAAAAAAACAGTGCAAAAGACATACACATACAGTTTGTAACAATTCAAATATTTTTACAAGAGATGATCAAAAACTTGTCTTAAAACAAAATATGTGCAAAGACATACGCATACGGTTTTGTAACTTTGTAATAAGTCCAAAATATTTTACAAGATGTTTAGAAACTCTGTCTTCAAAAAATATGTACAAAAAACATCATACGGTTTGTAACATTTGGAAGAAAAAAATTTAGTTTTTCTTTGTTGTGCTCTTCTCGATCCAAAGTCGAAACTTGAAAAGCCAAGCACATAGTTTAGATATATTACATTACAAAATCGTCTAGACTTTTATATTCCCAGTGTCCATAAATAATGCCGCAGCTATCTTTATCGACCTACTATCACATTTTATTTATTAGCCGACATTTCTTTTACTATTCACACAATCCATGCATTGAAAATCGCAATGATGAACATCCTATCTTACTTACTGATTTATACATATTTAGATTTTGTAAAAAAATTACCTATATTGTAATCACAAATATTTTACAAATTTTGTTTTCTCTAAATAGTGTACATCTATTTACATAAATCTTTTGTATTAAACATAGTTTCTCGCTTATCTTTTATTCATGTTATTTTCTCTTTTTTTTTTTTGTCTTCCTTATTTGTGTTTATCTCATATTTATATTGTTTATTGTAAAAATCGTGTCATCTTACTTCAGTAAGTGAAACGTCAAAAGTAAAAGAGTGTTACAAAAAAATAGTAATTTAGTAAATTTTTTTTTTTTTTTTTTTTTTGTAGTTCCAGGCTGAATTCTTCCTTTAAATTTTATTTTTAGCATTGTAGTGTTGTGGGTTGTGCAGCTGGATTGCAATTGGTTTTGGGTTGTGTGTGATACACAGGTTTGAGAACACACAGCTTTAATTACACAGGCACAAACACCACATGCACATATAATTAGAGATATACAATATTAAACTCATATACTTATAGATTCGTGGAAGAATTCCACTTCTAAGCCGAAAATAAAGATATTCAGGTACGCGCGGTTTGTGAAATGAATCCTCTCCAAGTGAGTATCTGTGAAAGCCATCTAATACACGCAGGGTTGTGCTAAATATATTTCCTCTCAGGATGACAGATTACAAACTAAAGGTTTCTCAACGGCAACGCCGGCTGTACTGTGCTTCTCGGGTGAGTCTCTCGAGGCCGACTGGCCATTTCTCCTGAACGCCACAGGTGTAAAGGCTCTTGCAGTGGGTAGGGAGGAAGTACGGGTTACAGCATAAATAATGACACAATTAACTTTGTAAATCGTATGCATTTTTTTGTGAAGAAAAGTTGAAGTTTATCAATAATTATCTGTCAACCATCCTGATAAAAATACATAATGCAAATAATTCATATATTTAGAAGAAGAATTTAACAGTCACGAGAAAAAAAAAGATTTCTACAAATATTAACTATTAAATTGAGCTAACTATCATTGACATTCTCGATAAAATGTTAACAAATGATAGATACATATAGTATATCTTTTTATTTTCATATGTATTATTTTACAATACTAGCGATAAGCTTTTAATTAACTCAAAATATCAAGAAAAGCAAACTATTGTTTTACTTGCTATTTTAGAGCTAGTAAAAGCTTATCGCTTTCATTTAATGAAAGGCCTATTAATTTATGCGCTACATTGAGTTTCTTCCGGGGATATCGAAGTAGAAGAGAGTTTCAAAACTTCGAACTAATATTATTTCGAAAGTAGGGAATAAATCTAATTTTTGTTTTTAACACAAATTCATTTCCACTATGTAAAATTTAAATAACTCGCAATTTTCTTTTCGATGGTTTATTGTTTTTATAGTAGAGATGATTTGAATATTGAGATTAAATTGACTTAAATAAAAAAGAAGTATTGCATTATTTTCTGCTTTTATATATGTGTGAGAAGGATTCAAATTTCTGTGCAAAAGTAAGACGTGATTAAAAGATTTATGGTTCAAAGAGACCTGCAGTTTTTCAGATTAATATTCATCATGACACAAAGATTTTATATGGCAGTAAAAAATGTTTTGTTCGAAATTTCGATGCTGAGAGCACTGCTGTTGCTTTTTGGAATGACTAAAAAGAGACAATAATTGTGAAATGAAGCATTTATTTCTGTATGATTAATAACTGAACTGCTCAATATGTCTATCGCCACACTTGCAATACTAAGTGCCGTAGCAGAATGTCCCCAATACGGGCATGAAACAGCATGTTAACGAGAATGACTGTTACTTCCTACCGTATGGATTTTTTTAATACTGATGAAGGCCTGGAGTTTTTCTATAAACCTGTGATATCAGGTATCCCCATGACCAGAAATTGCAAGATGAGTTATTTTGCGATGCAGCTTGGATAACTACATTACTTAACATGCAGTGTAAGGGGGAGTTGCATCGTACAAGAAAATGATTATGTCCAGTTCATTTTGTTTTTCTGTAGGTTAGGAAGAGCAATGACACATAATAAATCAAAACCGTATGTATTATATTACAATATAATAATATATAGACCGTGCATTTGTTATATTCCACGTTTTTTAGGGTCTGTGGCACTATATTTCTCAACAAAGGACCGATTATGCACGATACTGTAATCTCACAAAACAATGATTATGTTTGACTGCAGCGATTAATGCTTCAGCGTATTCGTCATCCATTTCACAAGTCACTTCCCATCTAGCGAGAAATGTTCTTCGTCCATCTATAAAGTTCTAAATAATCAGGCGTCATTTTTCTCCATTTTCAAAAAAGGCTCATCGTGCATATGCTTCGTGCTACCAAAGTTTGATAACACTAGAACTTCACGAAAAAAGCAATGATTCGAAATACTGTAACAAGCCAATACCAAATACAATAATTCCTAATTATAGAACTAAATGTCGACAGAAAAAAAAAAACAGCTACTACTCTCAGGAGATAAGGATGAAAGCACCACAAAATATGAAATTTTCTGCTTTTCTCGTTAGAAAATACCAAAAAAAATGGGACAACTGCCCTGATGTCGAGCTTATTGATATCTTTTATGTCCATATTTGATTTTCTTGTATTCTTCAAAGGATGCGACAACAGCACCTGCAACAAGCACAACTAAAAATCAATAGCCCCACAAATTTATGGAGCAATTGATCAGAATACAAATACAACTAAATACAATAGCCACGGGAATATACCGAAGTTTGATAACACTAGAACTTCATGAAGAAACAATTATCCAAAAACTATAGCAAGCACAATTGAATCCAATAGCCACAGAATATACCAAAGTTATACTGTTGCTATTCGGCTATTTTTTTTCCCGTGTGCGGCATGGAATTATTTTCCCCGCTCATTTTTTGATAATATCAAGGAACCCCTAACCAGGACAACATCGTATTCAGACATGATAAAAAGATAATAATTCATAGTTAATTTCTAAGCGTAAATGAATTTGCACCGTTTAGAGGTATCAAAACATTTTGCATTTGATACATTGTCATCATATACATCATTAAAAAAAAAAATTTTATAGAAAATATCCATTTTTAGTGTGTAATCGATATTCTTTTAGTTTTTGGTAGTGACAAGCAGTGATTAATTTTAGCGTTTAATTACGCTCGAAATAAAAATTTGTTCAATCACTGCTTCCATGGATAATCATGTATTAATAAAAATATCTGAACTGGACATAAACATTGAATGAACCACGAGTACGAGTTAATCAATTTTTCTCTGCCAATTTGGCGTGGATCCCGAACACAATGGCAGAATGCCAACTGCCATAAATAAAATTGAGTACTTTTGAAAAGAGGAAAACTTTTGATAGACGTCTGCTTTTCTGGATCATTATTCCTTTGCTTGAATAAAATATATCTTTCTAAAAATTATTTCCTAGAAGTGGACCGTTTTAATTGTATTAAATAACGACTGTTTTATATTCAGGGGAGCAAAGACAAAACTACGGTTAAGAAATAGTTATAACTCATGGGGGGAAAAAAAAACCGAATGTGTATATGTATGTGTTTAAATGAAGTAGCAGGTCACCAAGTTTTGCCAGAATGTATGTTATAACTCATAAAAAAAAAAAGAATATGTATATAATATGTAGGAATATGTATACGTTGGTGTTATACATATTCGTTTTTTATGAGTTATAACACACATTCTGTAAAAACTTGGTGACCTGCTACTTCATTTTAAACACATACATATTCAGGTTTTTTTATGAGTTATGTGTATGTCATATGTATGTTTTTAATATGTAGCAGGTTTTTTTTATTAGTTATAACACACATCCTGAAAACATTTGGTGATGTTTTCGGATGTGTGTTATAACTGATAAAAAAACGAATATGTATGTGTATGTTATATGTATGCGTTTGAAATGAAGTAGCGGGTCACCAAGTTTTTTTTTACAATGTGTGCTATCACATAAAAAAGCGAATATCTATGTGTATGTTACACTGAAGTGACAAAAGTCATGGGATAGCAATATGCAAATTTTCAGATGGCAGTAGCATCGCGTAGAACAGGTATAAATGCGCAGAGCTTTCATTTCTGTTCAAGTTATTCATGTGAAGAGGTTTTGACGTGATGATGACCGCACGACGGGATTAGCAGACTTGAACGCGGAATGTTAGTTGGAGCTAGACGCATGGGTCATGCCATTTCGGAAATCGTTAGGGAATTCAACATTCCCAGATCCACTGTGTCAAGAGTGTGCCGGAGATGAAATTTCAGGCATAACATCCCACCATGGTCAGCGCAGTGGTCGACCGCCTGCACTTAACGACCGAGACCGGCGACGTCTGCAAAGAGTCGTAAATTCTAACAGACAAGCAACACTGCGTCAAATAACTGCAGAAATCAATGCGTACAAAGGGACTTGTTCGTTAGAACTGTGCGGAGAAATTTGGCTTTCTTGGCTATTCCAGCAGAAGACCGACTCGAGTGCCTTTTACTGACAGAACGACATCGCTTTTGCAGCGACTCGTGGGCACGTGAGCATATCGGTTGGTCCCCAGATGAATGGAAAACCGTGGCCTGGTCCGGATGAGTCACGATTTCAGTTGGTAAGAGCTGATGGTAGGGTTCGAGGTGGCGCAGACCCCACGAAGCCATGGACCCAAACCGTGCCGCAAAGGCACTGTTCAAGCTGGTGGGGTGGCTCCGTAATGGTGTGGGCTGTTTTTTGGCATGGACTTGGTCCTCTGGTGCGACTGGACCGAACATTGACTGGAAAGGTGCTTATGTTCAGCTACTTGGAGATCACTTCTGCAGCCATTCATGGACTTTTTGCTGTACCCAAACAACGATGGGATTTTTATGGAGGACAATACGCCATGTCACCGGCCACAACTGTTCGCGATTGGTTTGAAGAACATTCTTGGACAATTCCAACGAATGATCTGGCCACCTAGATCGCCCAACATGAATCCCATCGAGCATTTATGGGACATCATCGAGAGGTCTGTTTGTGCCCAAAATCCTGCACCATCAACGCTTGCCAATTATGGACGTCTATCGAGACAGCATGGCTCAATTCCTGCAGAAGACTTCCAACGACTTGTTGAGTCCATGCCATGTCGAGTTGCTGCACTTCATCGCCGGGCCAAAAGGAGGGCCGACACGATATTAAGAGGTATCCCATGATATTTGTTACTTCAGTGTATGTGTTTAAAAACGAAGTAGCAGGTCACCAAAGTTTTTCAGAGTGTGTGTTATAACACATTAAAAAAACGGTATGTATGTGTATGTTATATGTACGTGTTTAAAATGATGTGCAGGTCACCAAATTTTTTCAGAATGTGTGTGTTACATATTCGGGGTTTTTTATGAATTATAATACACACTCTGAAAGAACTTGGTGACCTGCTATTTCATTTTAACCAAATACGAATATTTAAGTGCATGTGTTTGTTATATGTTTTTTCATGTGTGTGTGTATGTTATATATGTGTTTAAAATGCAGTAGCAGGTCACCAGGTTTTTTAGAATGTGTTTAAATGTCCGTGGTATTCACGTCAGCATATACTTTGTATAGCGATAAAGAATTTTGATACTGGTTTTTTTTATCTTACGTAATTTTTCGTTCATATGTGAACCTGTTTTAAAATAATAATCTTTAAAAATCATTTAAATAACCTAGAGAAAGGTATGTTCAATGACTGGTTTTAAATATAAACTTATTTAGATTATTTTTTTTTTCCTAATTAATTTTTAATTATCGCTACAATTTTTTAATCGGGAATTAGCCGCTAAGGTAATTTTTTTATTAAATTAATTTACTTTTATGGCTATTATTCTGATTCATACCACCTTTTTCTGATTAATACCACCTTTTTTCTGATTCATACCATATGAAAAGCAGAATTGTGTAATTTACAAATTACAAATTTACGATTAAAAAAAAAAAAAGGACAATTACAATTGCAATTACAAATTTAAATTATTTTTTAAATAACCTATTAATGCTTAATATGTTGATAATGTTTTTTGTCTAAAAAATAACATTAAAAAAATATTTAATGTTTCTTCGTTTAGTTTCAATTGGCTCATTTTAAAACGAATTAATTAAATATTTGAAAGCGATAGGATGTAAAAAATATTTTTCGCCATCTGTAAAAAAAAATTCACCTTATTAAACAATTCGTTGGTTGATGTGTATTTTTTTCTGTTTGAAAATTCTTTTTTATCGAAATCCATTTGTTAATAGCCGATGGCATGTAATTGAAAAGTATCCTGAGAGAGTTCTAATATTTATGTACAGCTTTTTTAGCATCATGATAGCTACCATTATTTTTTTTTTTTTTTTTACTACATTTAAGTCAAATTTGGTAGCAGCTTGATTAAAAATTCTTTCAATATTTTTTTAATCACTTCCCTACTGGGATAATGATTTTAATTTTGAATGCATTTCCATCATAAAAAAAATGATTACTTCAGTTATGTCCATGCTTTTGTTTTTGAACCATTTTTAAATGTAAAATATTTTTTTTTTCAGGTATTGATCGAAACACTTATAAATGTCCTCTAGGAGTTAAAGGTTCAGATGGGCTGCTTGCAATATTTATTCCACTCAGGTACAAAAAAAAAAAAATACATTTTTTTATTTGTTATATAACATTATTATTATTATATAACATTACATTGTATAGTATAACATTATTTTGTTTTAAATATTATTGCTTTTTAGTTGTAGAACTGCAGTATTCAAATTGTGTTACGGAATTTGAATTCTCCCCCAAAATCAGATTTTAGAAAATTAACCTGTAAATTGTAAATATTATAATTTTGAAATTTTAAGTAATAATTTTATACTTTGTCAATTGTAATATGCATTTCTACATTATAGATTTTCTCATCATACGGGACATGTTATTGACTAGCAAAAATTATTAGTTATATTTGCATGTTATTTCCATGGAAAGCATTGCAATTTTTTCTTCCTGAATGTTAATAAATAATCTTGACCGGGATACTGAAATTTAAATTAAAAGCTAACTTTATTTCTTTTGTAAAAAATAATGTG
The DNA here is from genome assembly GCA_021605095.1 of Caerostris extrusa. Classification (NCBI taxonomy): domain Eukaryota; kingdom Metazoa; phylum Arthropoda; class Arachnida; order Araneae; family Araneidae; genus Caerostris; species Caerostris extrusa. Next base: position 51,967 of record BPLR01015362.1, on the reverse strand, counting down.
TGAGATTTGAAGAAAATGACATAAAAGAAGTATACATTATTTTTTACATTATACATTATTTTTAGTATATTTAGTTTATTTCGCACAATCGAAATAAAATTTGAGTTCTCTATGAAGTTGACTTCCCGCAAAATACTAAGATCGCAAAGTCGCAAAAAAAAAAGTCAGCCAATCATAAGACATAATAGGACGTAGATCAGGTTTTTGATTGGCTGGCGTTCTTCGACGTACGAACTTGTATCTTGCAGGAATTCAACCTAAGAATGAACCTAATAATATCTGCGGTAATTTATCCTCTCGGTGTACATGCTCGTATTTCAAGCCTATTTAGGATTTTGATATTTTTCTTCTGATCAGAAAATAATTTATTCCAAATTTAAAACATTGATGAAATGTTTACCTGCTTTATTTAAATATTCAGTTATAGTTTGTTTTTTTGTTAATTACTAAATATTTAATTATAAGATTAATTAATTTTTAGTTAGTATTAATTTTAGTTTTGTTGTAAACCTTTTAAAGGTTTTTTTTTTTTATTTATTTTTCGTAATTTGTAGTAGTAAAAAGTATTTTAACAAATCTTGTATTTTCCAGAGTACATTTTATAATACTATTTTCTTCATTTACTAGCTTTTTCCATTATTTAAAATAAAATCACTGAAACATTTTTCTAAGTACAGTTCACATCCAAATTGTAATGTTTTTTATAAAAATTTAATATTGTTTCACTCATTGTTTTGATGATATATCTAATCTACATCTATTTTTGTTTATTTTTTAATTAATTAAATAATTTTACTTATTTATTATTATTATTATTTTTAGTTTTAATTATTTATTATTTTTTTACAGAATGAAGTAGCTTCTAGCTGTTGCCGAAGCAGGCTTAGTTAAAATTCTGCATCTATTTTTGTTGGTATATATTTTAAAATGGACATGCACTATTATTTGCTATTAAGGAAGACAGATATCAGATATTACTAATTTTCTAAGTCAAAAATAAAAAAATGTATAAAATAATAATATTTGTCAAAAATCACACAATTTTTAATCGACTATATACTATGTTTTCATACAGACAATTTTAATGAAAATTCTTAATTGATTTTTTGATGTTGTCATTTTATTTTTCTATGATCTATACAACAGAAAACATTTTAAATAAATATGAAATATTTAATCTTTGGTTCATCGGGATTAATTTTTTTAGTTATTTTATAAATTATTTATTTATTTATTTTTGATGTTTAGAATTATGTTAACAAAATGCTTTTAGAAATCATATACAAAGCATATTTTTATTCTCATTTTATCTAAAATAATTTAATTGCTTAAAAATATTGATTGCATATTGAATATTATAATACTCGAATGTTTTATAACAATTGAATTTTTTAGAAAGTAAAAGTATGCTAGGAAATGTTTAGAAAGTAAAAAAAAATTCTGTTACCTAATTTCATTTAATTGTTTAGAAAAATAAAAATTTGAATTTTAGTTGTTTAAAAGTAATTTTCATCATTTTATATACTTTCAATTATTGTTTACTAGACTATTTAATTAATTATAATAATTATTTTAATTAATGTCAACAATAAAAACTTATTTTCGATCAATGTAGAATGTATAATTTAAATGTCAAGAATATATTTTATGTGAAATGTAACATTTTATTCTAACTTTATATATATATAGCAGCATATATATATATATATATATATATATATATATATATATACAGTCTGAGTAAAAACTTTAAGGCCAGTAGACATTTTTTGTGAAAATGGAAACATTTAAACTGAGGAATTAAAAATACCATTTGATTGATAATTAATGAGCTTAAATAAAAGTAAAAAAAAGTAGAAAAATTATTTGCAAATATTTTATTATTAGAAAATATTACAGAACACACAGATGAATATTTGAGTTTGAGTAAAACTTTAAGGCCAAATATAGAAAATAACATATAAGAAAAAAAATGGACAAAATTCTTAGAAGGTTGTGTAGGAGCCATTACTTCAAATATTCTTGTTTTCATGGATGAAAACGAGTTTTTGACAAAGGGTGGGGTCGGTTTTATACCATTCATCTTCGATAGTAGATTTACAGCTCTGTCGTTGATGTAAATGTCCCATTTGCATAAACTCTTCTTGCTAAGTCAGCCTAAAGGTTCTCGATTGGGTTTAGGTGATCTAGCGGGCCATTTCACAGTTTCAACATTGTTGACTTGGAACCAATTTTTTAAAGCTGTTACCGAATGGATCGGTGCATTGTCTGCTGATATTTCCAATTTTCTCCAGCAAGACATTCAGCATTTGGCAAAAGATGATTTGTTAGGACATTTTGGTATCCTTTTAGAATTCATTCTACCTCAAACTAATGCAATCGGGCCCACACCATTGTAAGAAAAACAGCCCCAAGTCATGACAGACCCTCCACCTAATTGGCGCTTGGAGAATATTTCTTTCATTTCTTATATCATGCCAGTAGAAATTCCAGCCATCTGGTCCATTCAAATTGATTTTTTTTCAGAAAATAATTTCTATCCATTGGTTTTCCCAGGTCATGACTTTCTTGCCAAAAGTTCAAACGCTCTATTTTGTGTCTCTGCAGTAACTGAGGCTTAGTCAATTTTACTGTATAAGTGTACCTTCCAGACCTTCTAATTGTGTTATAAATCGTTTTTTGACAAACTTTTAAACCTGTCGTCGGAATCAGTTCCCTGGATTGGTACTTTCCAGTAGATGCAAGTTGGCAAACTCTTCTTTCATCACGCGAGGACAAAGCTTTAGGTCTTCCCCCAGTATTCTTTTTACCATAATTGTCCTTTTTCAATTTTAAAAAATTGCTGAGTACAGTCTTTTTTTGATCTTCCTATCTTGCTTCCCATCGCAATAGCACGACTACTCACTCCTGTTGAAGACAAAGCTTCGATCTGTCTTTTCACGATCAGTTAACTTCTTACCCTTCGCCATCTTCACAAAGATCACCAATACTTCGAGAAGAAGCATGTATGACAAATATGAAAAATTGCAGCTTTGTCACAAGCTAGTAGTTGCAATGGTAATTACACGATTATATTATATTTATTTTTAAAAAATGACTGGCCTTAAAGTTTTTACTCGGCAGAAATACTAATTTTGTAAATAACCACATGTTTCTCATAATTATGTATTACAAATTGTGTTTATAGCATTTATTTCTTATCAATGAACTTTAATAATTAATATTATTTGAATCCCACTTTTATTTCATTTTACATTTTCTCCAAAATTTTTACTCGCTCTTAAAAGTTTTTACTCAGGCTGTATATATATATAGTGCAGGGAAACATGGTGGTGGAGGTGGTATGGCATGCATACAAAGCATGATATATCTTTTTCATTATTTGTATATACTCTAATATGGTAATGTAGTACCAGTCTATGCATGGAGAGGCGAATCGGAAGAGGATTTCTGGTGGTGCATCGACAAATGCATTCATTCTGACAGTTGGCAGCCAAACATGAAGTTGTTATAATTTTAGAAATCTATTGTACTTTTACTGACAAAAATTTAATTTCTATATACTGTACAAATCTATAAAACTTGTAGTTTGTTACTAGCAGAAAACTCTTTATTGAATAGAAATAAAATATGACCGAAAATCATGTTGAAGCCATTTTTTATTCAAAAATGTTTAATATAAATTAATTTATAAGTGAAAAAAACAAATTTAAATGTAAGTGAATATCTCTACTTCTGTGTACTGCAATGTTAAATTTAAACAACCCCATTTATCTTTCTATTAAGAAATCAAATGTTTAATATTTAGAAAGAGGGATAAATTGCAGAAAGTCTCATGAGAATTATACAGATAGATATATACATGTATTTCTCTTCTCTAAATGATGGAATTCTGTTTATAATAATTCTTAATAAACAGCTTTTATTATTTATGTACACCATATTTTCTAAATTTAATGAATCTTTTATTTTGTTTCATTAATTAACTGGTATTATATAATGTGCATATAAATATTAAATCTTATATTACTACATGAATTCATTTGTATAAAAAAGTATATATATGTATAATGAATGAAAAATTTATATTAGTCCCAGACCTTAAAAACTTGCTAATTTGATACATCATATGAAATTTTGTGCAATCTTTTGTGAACTTGTAATAGCATGAAAATGCATATACTATTGTGTACTGAACTATATATAAAAAGGTTCATTCTTCATAACATTATAAGTGCAAGGGTCATTCTGAAAATCTTCTTTTATGAAATTTGGTTTGATCTTATGAAAAATCTTTGAAATCTTTTGAAAGTCAGATGAATCAAAAAAGATTAAACTAATTATTTGTGTTAAATCACAATTATGTATAAAAAAGCAAGCTCATGAAAAAAAATAATAATAAAACTGGTGCATTTTCCTTTGAAATATTCTGCACACATACATACTTATACTTTTATCATATATTAAATGTGTAATATATTGTAATAAAACAATGATGCACAACCACACATCAATTGAATTTTGAAAATAATATTAACTATCTCTATAGTAAAAAAAATGAAGAGTTATGAATACTTTTCTAACTCATTTGTATTTACAATATAAATTACTGTAAGCTTTTCTTTTAAAATATTAGCATAATGTACACATAACACAGTATTAAATTTTCATAAAAGGAACTATTATTATGCTTATAAAATATGGATAACAGTTTATAACTTTAAACAAAATTAACATAGCTTAAAAGTTACCACATTAATTAAGATTTACTGTAACATAAAAATTTGCATGAAACTGTATATTATCTTAATAAAAATGCATAATTGCATTTAGTGAAACATCTAATTTAATATATTGATAACATAAAGAATAAGTATTTGCACAACTTAAATAATTAATTATGATATAATGCTGACTTTACATAGAAGTGTATTATTTTTGTGAAGAATGCACATAAAATTAATCAGTTAATGAGTCTTATAATAAAATTTGCTATTTCAGATTCTAGATGATGGAGGCGATGCCACTCATCTGATGCTTAAAAAATACCCAGCCATGTTCCGTGGTATTAAAGGCATAGTTGAAGAAAGCGTCACCGGTGTGCACAGACTCTACCAGCTCTCTAAGGCTCAGAAGTTGACAGTACCAGCCATGAATGTCAATGATTCTGTTACAAAAGTGAGCGAGTCTTTTGAAAAAATATTTTACAGTAGAATATGTTTTTGAATTAACAATGTTACAAAAATCATTACTCAATTGTTTTCATGATTTCTGTGATAATGCATTTGAAGTGTTGAAAATTAAAATGATAAACCATAATATTTTATAAATTTTTCATCTGTATCCATTACTTTTTTTCTTTAATGTTGTACTTATGTAAAGAATTTTTAGTACTTCTTTTATAATTAAATGAAAATTATAACTTGACAAAAATTTCATTACGTTTTGAAATTTTTCAAACACGGCTGCTTTTAGCAATGGTAACGAGAATAAACAAGAGGGGGGGGGGATACTTATATTAAATGAGTAAAAATTTGTGGTAATTACTGTCACTTTTTAATGTTAATTTTGAATAATGAAAAATCTCAACATTTTTTTTTTATAAATCCTTCTTTTAATTAAAGAAAAATAATTCACTACAATTCTATTGTTTGATTTTTATTGTAAACTTTTATATCATTTTGTTTCTTTTGATTGTTTGATGTAAGTATATTGCTAAATGTCCATATATATATAAAACATATTTAATAATAAAAATATATATCCAGAGAAACAGAAAATAAAAAGAAAAACCTTTCACTTTTAAGAATTAGAATAACATGAAAAGGTTTTTGTAAAATGTATGCTAATAGTGGAATCGTTTCTTTGGTTATTCTAAATATTTTAATTCTTCTTAATTTTACTTTTATGGAGTTATTTATCAATTTATGTATTTATGACTTTTTTTTTATAGACCAAATTTGACAATCTCTATAGCTGCCGAGAAAGCATCTTAGATGCGTAAGTCAGTTATTTTTCTTGCACATCATATCAAAATAATTATTTGTATGTTTCTCATAAACTTTCAAATTAAATTGTAAAGCTAATAATTAACTTAATAAAATTTGTTTTTAAGGATTTATTAATTATAAAATTACTAATACAGTGTATTTTGAATAATTTATGTAGAAGAAATTATCTCATTTTGATATACTATAAGTCGATGTTATTCATTTAATGTATTTAGAAATTATGCAAGCGAATAAATTTTTACTATATTATAGCATATTGGCTTATGAGAAGTAAATAACTGTTAGTTAAACAAGTTAATTAAAAAAGTATTTCCTTGTTTATTTTTTTTTTCAATTTATATACTTAATTAATTTTCTTATGTAGTTTCAAGCCAGTAAAGATTGCATATCTCTTTAAACTAATATTTAAACATTTCCTTATGTATTGAGGGAAAAAGTTGATGAAATAGATTTCTCATTTAAAACGATTTATAATGAAGAAATGATTGAATATTTATTATTTTTTTTTTATTGTTTGAAAACTATTTACTCTGTTATTTTTTTATATTAATTGTGTTGTTAATTGTTGTAGACTAAAACGAGCAACTGATGTTATGTTTGGAGGAAAACATGTTCTTGTGTGTGGATATGGTGAGGTAAATATATCATTACATGTAATCTATTTAATTTGTAAGATTGCTTTTTGCATTAATTTCATAATAAAAAGAAAGGAAGGCAAGAAATAAATCTAATAATTTCAAATAGGCATTATTTAATTTTGAAAGAAGTTTTGCATGTTTGTTATTCAAAAGAAACTTTACTTAGTTTAATGTTGTTGATTTGTGTATTATCATTTAATTCATATAATAAAATTGCCTTTCTATCATACAAATAAAATTCAATTTGATGAACGACATTTTTTAATAAACGGCAATTATAAATTGGTTTAGCAAAAAGAAGTGTATGCTATACAATAAATAAACCAAAAAATACATATTATCCATGGAAAAGAGATTTTTTTTTTTAGTTTATTACATTTAAAAAGTTCACTGATTTGTTAAATTTCACATATTTAGTATATTCTTTTCAAATTCTTATATTTTATTTAATCACTTATGTATCAGTATATATTCCAGAATAACTATTATTTAAATTTTATATTGCAAAACTATTTAAAAAGTATGCAATCGTATCTGAAATTTGAAATTAAACTAAAGTTTAACCAGTTTTATTTAACTATAAACTTTTCTAAATTATTTCTAACTATAACTGTGTAAACCTTTAATTTTAGGTAGGAAAAGGTTGTTGCTCAGCTTTGAAGGGAATGGGAGCAGTGGTATGTGTCAGAAATAGACCCTATTTGTGCTTTTTACAAGCTTGGTAAATATTTATATATAACTCAAAATAATTTTTTTTTGTAAACATTACATGAATTACCTAGAACTAAAGTTTCAGGAAAATATTAAAAAAAGTAATAAATATATATGTATGAGAAATATAGAATCTTGAATGAGATAGTTTGTGATTATAGTATTTTTTTCAGCTTCATTTCCAAAATATTTTATACAAAAATTATTATATTTCTTTATTGAGAGGTAAAGTGCATTATGAAGAATCTTCAAATACTATTTTAATTTTATTTAAAACTAATTAAGAAAATTATGGCTAATATTTGCATTCACCTGTGTCATCATATTCACCTGAAATAAAATCTAACTATAAATTGTTTTGTTAAAAATGAAAGACTGTTGTGATTGTTTAAGTGCATTTGTACTTAACTTTTGTATAGATTTGGATTAATGAGCAAATTCTTCTCAAATTTTATTGTTTCTTGAAACTTTTTTTATGACATAGAAATTAATACTTTTTTTTTTTTTCCTTTCAGTATGGATGGCTTCCGTGTTGTTAAAGTGAATGAAGTTGTTCGTAACATTGACATCCTTGTTACTGCAACTGGTAATTTTTATTTATTTTCTTATTATGTGTTTTATATCCAATTTTACTTTCCATGTCATTATTTTACTTTACAATGAGCAATTGTTTTCTTTTACAGGAAATAAGAATGTTGTAACTCGAGAGCACATGGATAAAATGAAAAATGGTTGTATATTGTGCAATATGGGTCATTCTAACACTGAAATTGATGTTGTAAGTTTTCATAAATTACATCCAATAATATATATTAATAATAAATTAAATTATGATTTTTTATCAGTTTTATGCATATTATAAATTTCTATTTTTATGTATTTATTCATAAATTTATTTTCATTAATTTTTTTTTTTTTTTTTTTTGTTCAAATATTAGTAATTTTTTTATTAATGTAGGATAATAGTTTTAAAATTTTATATTTATACAGCTTGGGATGTTTTGTAATCTAGTATTGAATATTATTTTGTACATGTACATGCTATTTAATGAAAATAATATGAAAAAATTATTAATATGTTTTATTTCATTTATCTATTTCCTTTTCAAATTAACATTTCTTTGTTTTTTAAAGAGATTTTCATGCTATATTGTTTTGATTATTCAATGTTATTGTATGTAAAAAAAAAAATGTTAAATAGTTTGAGTTAGAACCATATTAAAACTTTGATTTTATTTTATTAAATAAGATAATTCTGTAATTCTGTATGGGAAAACTATGTAATATATTTTGAATGTTATTTAGAAAAAAATAGTAGGTGCATTAAAGCTGCAACATGAGTTTTATCATAATTAGCAAAAAGTTATGCCAATTTTGTTTCATTATTATGGAACTTATTATTTTTGTTACATTATTATTTATAGTATATTTCAAATTTTAATTCATAAAAATTTGTTGCTGCATTATTTTGCACTTATTTTCATTTATTTATTTTTTTTTAGCAAAGTTTGAGAGGATTAACTTTGGGAGAAAGTTCGCTCTCAAGTTGATCATATAATATGGCCAGATGGAAAAAGAATAATTCTTTTGGCTGAGGTATATTGATTTAAATGTTATGAAACTATTTATTTTTATTGTATAGCTTAAATGTAAAATATTAATACAATTACACAAAATTGTATGGGAATATAAGCTTTTTCTTAATAATTAGTATGAGAAATAAATTTAGCTGTACCTATTAAACAAATTTATAAATACTTAAGTAAAGATGTTTTTTCAAGTGTCCTTTAATGTATTATATCTTATTTTATACAACTTTGTCACATATCACACATTATATTTATGATTTCTATGTACATTACTTTTTCACTCAAATGTTTCATAATATATTATCCATATCATAACTTCATATATAAATGTAAAAATTTTATGGTATTTATAAAATAGATACTTCTTTTTGTGATATTTTCTGTCTGTTTAAAAACTTCATTTTAAAAGAAAAATAATTAATTTTTATTAATAACACAATTTTCTTGAACTTATTATCTCAATCACATATTTTTGTATTCAAAAGTAGGGTCTGTGTAGTTTTTAAAGGACTTTCAGCATACTAATTAAAATGAATTTTAGTTTAATCTATTTATAAATAGGGTTATTTATTTATTCTTAAAAAAATTTATAAATAATCAAATTTGTAGCATATTTATTAACAATTTTTTTAAAGGTAGTAAATTTTTGATTGTTTCCTTAGGTCGCTTAGCTAATCTGAGCTGCTCTACCATTCCATCGTTTGTTGTATCCATTACTGCCAGCACTCAAGCCTTAGCTCTGATAGAGCTCTTCAGTGCACCAGCTGGTAGGTACAAAGGAGATGTCTACCTTCTACCAAAAAGATGGGTAAGTCAAGAAAAATTTTATATGTTCTTATCATTAAATTTTTAAATAAATATATTTGAATAACTTGTACTTATAATTTTTATTTTTCATATTTTTTTTAAATGCATCTTTATTTTACTGGAATAAAAAAAAAAAAAATCTATTGTAAATTATAAAAAAAAAAAAATTTAATTTTTATTCAGCAAAATATTCTAATATTCCTTACAAATTTATTCATGCATAGGTATCAAATATCAGCATTTTTTAGAAATTTTAAATAATAAGATGTTATATTTAAGTAATTTCTTTTAAAATTATAAATTATTTAATCCTATAAAAATTACTAAAGAATAAAATCATCAGAAAATTAAATTATAAAATTTTAGATTTAATTTCTCATAATTCAAAATCTTTTACTACTTATTTTTATTTTTTGGAAAGCATTTCTTTTCTACATAAAAATAAACAAATCTAAATTTAGTTTTTATTTTATTGCTGTTAAAAAGTCTATGTGCTAAATGCATTTCATGTCATGCATTTGTTATATAGATTTCTTATTTTCATTATTTTTAAATTCAGTTCTTTTTCTAATTTTATGTTTTGAACATAGTATGTGAAAAGTAATTTAATTTCTATGAAGTTTCTTTGTCAATAAATGAAGAAAGTTTGCAATCTATTTTCTATTTATATAATATTATATCATAAAATTCATTATATTTACAAAATTTTAAATGCTTAATAACACAAATACTTTGATGTGGCACATAAATTTAATCAACACATATAAAGTCATTAATTTCATTTTTTTTTTTTCCGTATATTTCTAATATAGCATTGATTAAAAATCTTTATTTCTGATATCAGTTTCAATCTCAAAAAAATTGCTTATTCATATTTTTTTCACAGTATATCATATGATTAACAGTCTACAACTTCATATTTATTATAAAACTTTAAAGCTATGTATAAAAATACATTTTTGTGAAAATAAATGTTATTAGTTGATTTGTATTTAATTCATGTTTTTGTTATTTGAAATTTAATTCCATAAATTATTTTTAAATATTATTTATCCCATTATTATTTATGTGAAGTATAAAATAGTCATTCTATTTCAAATCAGGTTTGTTTTTTCTTATTTAATATTAAATTGCTTTTAAAACTTTTATATAAATAGATGAATATGTGGCAAGTCTTCACCTGCCAACATTTGATGCCCACTTAACCGAAATGACCGAGGGATCAGAAGCTCGATACATGGGCTTAAATAGAGCTGGGCCATTCAAACAGGCCTACTATCGGTGAGTTGTGCTTTTAATTTTAAAATATATACTTAATAATCATAAAAAGCATCAGCTTTAATTTAAATATTTAAATCATAAACCTAATGAATTTAATGATTTTTTTTTTATTCATTCACCAATAATCTGTTATTACAAAATGATTTATAAATATAATGGAAGCTGTTAAACCATAAAAATATATAAAATTTTTTAGATAAATATAGACAATCTGTAAAATTCGTCAGATTTTATAGAAAAAAGGCTTTTCAATAGCGAAGTATTTGTTTTTACAGAAAAATATATTTGTTAGCTTTATATTTATAAAATATTTATTTATTATAAAATCCGTTTTAAAATAATATATTAAAAATAAGCTTTGTATTTATCATATTTAATCAGTCAATACTTTACAAAGTGTATTTTGATTCTCATATGATTTTTAAAAATTAAGAATATTCTTTTTTCTAAACAAAAATTTATTTAATTATTAGTAAAGTTCCATTATTATTAAGTAACTTTATGATTTGAAATTTGTATAAAAGATTTAAAAATACATATTTCCAAATTATTTTTGCTGCAGCATTAATGTAGATATTTTATTTTCCAGTTATTAAAGAAAATTAGGGAAACCAAGTTTAAATACAACATTAGATATGCAAAGAGAGACACATCTGTCAAAGTCAATCCAGGATTTGGTTGAATTACTATCATTCAGAAAATTGTATTGTAAAGATGGAAAGATTGTACTGCTGGGCATCATCTTGTTGAGAATATTTTTTGATGACACTACAAATTAAATTAACTTGAGTGTTATTCAAGTTTCGAATGGATTTATCTAATATAATATCATTTTTGTGTTCAAATTCTGAAGAAAATTCTGCATTTGCTTTGCTGCTTATTTTGTATGATATGTTGTTAGTATTTATTTCTATTTTATTAAAGTGTGGTGTCTTGTAATTGCTATAAACTTTTTTATTAATTTGATGTCATGTGGCATTTATAATCATACTTTTCGGTCTTTATAGAAGCAATCATTCTTGGTTATCTCTTTTCATTTTTTTCGTTGGGTTTTTATTTTTTAAAATGGAAGCTGTATTTTTTAGATAATGTTCTTGTAGCATTTTATTTATACTGGTTAAAATCTGTAGAAGCTTGACTACTGCTGCATTATTCTATTAGGATCTTTTATTCTTCCACAAGTGCAGTTAGATTTTTCAACAGCATCACTATAGTTGCACTCTGCTTTAAATAATAAGAGATGACAAATCATTGGAAAGTGATTTAAGTCTTGTTCAAAGGGAACTGGATTCCTTTTAATAACAATGTGTGTAGATGTCCTAATGTAGAGTAAAATGTAGTTTTTATTTTCCTTATAAAGATATATTTTAAAAATTATTACATATCTTATCCATGTTTTTAAACTTAGGGTCTATTAGAATATTTTTTGTTCATGTGAATTAGTTTTATTTTCAATTCTGATCATAAAAAATAGCTTAGCTGCTTTGTCATAAACTTTCAGTAGTAGTTTTTTTATAGATATAATAGTGATTTTCAAGATGTGAAATTACATCGAAGTTATTAATTTAATGTGTTATTACCACTCTGCAACAAAAATGTATATTTTATGCACCAACACAATTTTTTAGCAAAATTATATTCATGTAACCTAATCAAAATAATTACGAGAAACATTTGTACTTAATATTTAGTAAATATCATTTTCATTTTTGCCATTTGTCATTGAATGCCCTTCAATTTTGTTAATAAGAAACTTTAAAATTTGCAAGCATTTGATAAAATTATTAAAAAATTATTTTTCTTTGATATGCATTTTGGAAGGTTACATTTATAATTTACATAAAACGTTTTGAAAGCTTTTTTTTTATGAAAAACATTTCATTTTCAGTGGTAATATCTGGATTTTATTGCATAATTAATCTTAATATATAACATCAAAATATTTGATTTTGAAATATTTTATATGCATCATTATATTGTTTCATTCTCTGTCCATCCCAAATGGCTATCAATTTTACGTCAATATTTGTATGTTTTTATAAAACCCCATTGCTTAATAATTTTCCATACAAAAAAAAAAAAAAGATCTCCAATACATAAGTTTTATTCTGCATGTCTTTTTACATTATTGTATATTTTGATAAAATGTTTAAAAATAATAAATTATGATTTAAAATCTGTGATTAAAATAATTTATTTTGAATCGAATCACATTTTTCATAACATTTTGTTTTGAATTACTTTTTTTCAGGGATGAAATCATAAAAATGTTTTTATGTTAGTTTTTCTATTTAAAATTATCTGAATGGAAAAGGTCTGCATTCTAACTTTCAAACAGCATTCCATTTCTTCTATTCAATTTTAAATTCTATTTTAGTTTCTTTGCATAAATGTAAATATTCTGATTATATTCATATAAGTTGACGTACGTCCTCTGTAAATGTAATGTAGTTCTTGAGAAATAATAGTGTTTGAAAATAATTATAAGCAACGAAACTAAATACTGTTAGGAAATGTTTATTTTTATATGTTTGTGATAAATGATAATTAAGTCATTTTATTAAACTGAAGAGTTGCATTTTTAAGAATAACTTAAATAGCAATAAAAAGTTCATGTAAAGATTACGCTTTTTTTTAAAGTATTCATTTAATATTTTATAGAATTCATTCATACATTAACACTCAAGTGACTTATATTTATTTTATTTTACTTTTATTGGAATATTTATTGTATTTGTGATGTTTCTCGAATTATAATTGTAGAAATAACACTATAAGCATTAAAAGTTTCATAGCAGATCATAAGCAATTATTTAATTTTTTGAAAATTAGAAAGACAGTATAACATGAATATATATTTGTGTCTAGAGTATAAAAATATGTCTCAATATTTGTATAAAATGATGCTGAAATTAAAATAATTTTGTTTTAAAGATTTGTAGTTATGTTGTTTCTTCAATTTTAATCAATCACAAAACATTTTGGTACGAAAAACAAATACTACATAATTTGCACTCATAGAAAGTACTAAAAGTTAAAAAATAATTAGTATTATAAAGAATATTTTCCAATTTGTTAGTATTTTATAATGGAGATATAAAATAGATATTGTTAGTTTTAGACTCAATGTGTCTTTATTCAATGTGTAATATTTCAATAATAAAGAATAAATGTTATTTATTTCAAAGTGAAAAAATTATGTAGGAGGTAGAAGACTACTTACCGTTCATGTTTGTAGAATAAAGCAAATGCCATTTAAGAAATGATGAGCAAAAGTATTAACTAAATTACAATAGTATTAATTTAACAAAATAAATTACCCTATTTATATCTAAATATTAGTTTATTCAATTTATATGAAAATAAATGCATAATTTTTCACTTTTTTAAATTAGTGATTTTTTAGATAATGTTTTATAATTTGGTTTCAAAATGCTATACTAAATATTGCTTGATATTAAATAAATAAAAGTAAAAATTATAATAAAATAAAATTAATACTATCAATTTGTTAGGATACATTTTAAAACTACATTTAGGTTTAATTTTATTAATTTTTAGAGTAATTATGAATGAATTAGACAACAATAATTGTAAAAAGGATCCTCAGTTTTAACCGTGCAAAATTTATTATAAATAAAAATAAAATTAATATGTTTATTTCAAAGAATGAAACTTTGAAACTAATTTCTTTTTTATTTATATTTAATTTATTTTATACACGCAGAATCACAACATAAATATCCTGCTAATATTTGAATTATAACAGTTTATATATTCAGATAAAATTTAAACAGCTTTTTTTTTTTAAAAATATTTTTGTATTTATTCAACATAATTTAATATCAATGATCTATCAAGCTTCTTTATTTCCAAAACATCTAATTTAATACATATAGTACTGTATTTAGTGCTTGTACTTCTATATAAAAACTTTGTAGGAAATAAGACTTTATGTAGTAGTTTAGATTATTAATTTTAACAGATTGTTTCTGTGCTTTTTTTTTTTTTTGCATTGCTAAAAATGTAATAAATATTCTTGTTTATATTTTCTCTAGAAAAAAAAAGCAATTAAAGAAGACTAATATTTTTATTGTTCACTTATTTTCTAAAGACTTATGATTCTTTGCTTGTACGACATATGGTTCTTTAGATGTGGAATATTCAAATTATAAATAAATTAATTTAAGTAATAAATTTAAAAGCAATAAATTAATGCAATTAATTTGTATATAGATTTTATTACAAATTTATATATATATACTTCCTAATATTATAAGAATTATAAATACACAGCTAATAATTTAAAGCAATTAAATTATTAACTGTGCTAATATGCTATGCTATTAATAATTTAAAGCAGCAAAAATTTTTAACACAGCTAAAAAAATTAGTTCTACTGAAAATACTAAATCATTGGGGTTTATTTTTAATCATAACATGTTATAAAATAAATGATATGGAGACTATTAACAAGAAATAGAAAAATCAGGAAGAAAGATAAATAACTTAAAGCAAGTAATAAACAAAAAGTGAAACTCGATAAAACTTTAAATTTTATCCTTCTTAAAAATATAGTAATAATAATTAAAAACTTAATGAATTATTATTTTACTACAATTCACCTTTTGAGGCAAGTAAAAAAAAAAATAATTTTTGCATAAAATTTTTCATATTGTTTAAATCATTTCACTAATTATTTTCAGAAAAAAATATTTTTTTAAGCACTAATTAATAAGTGATTGTGAATATTCCAACTAAAGAATCATTGCCTCATTATGATGTAGAATTGAATGTAAAAGTTCTACTGCATCACAAAAGACATTTATGTCTTCTGTGTATACTTACCTGTTGTGATAAGAATTTTGGTAAATAAAACATGTATAGAAATAGATATGTATTTTTGTTTGTATTTTATTAATTATTAGTTAAGATGTGCAGTGACGGATATAGGTTTGATGGTACCCTAGGCCCAAGTTAATTTGATGCCCTTATATAATAATAATGGATTCGAATTAAATGTAGGTATTGAATTTAGGCATGAATTAAATAATTATATATACTAGCTGACCCGGCAAAGGTTGTTTTGCCATATACATTATTTCTATAAAATATTTTTAGTTAAATAAAAGAAAAACTAACTTACTATAAGTGTGTGGAAATGTGGTTATGATTGGAACAGGAATGGGAACGTTGCAGACAATGACGGCGTATAAAAAATGATAATACACTAATCATTTATTTATTTCATCCTTTATATTTTATTAAATTAGTAAATATATTTTAAATTATATTATATAATAGCTGTATATACATCAAAATAGTTATTTACATAATTACTACTAATTATGGCAATTAAAAATAATCAACATCAATCTCTAAGTGCAATGGAGTGTGCAATATTTTTGGTTAGTCCGTCTTTATAGGCAACAGTTTAAAAACTGGATGGCTTACCCACACTCGAACATGGCACGTATCGTTGTTCGTGGGAAAACATGGTGTGCCCAAATCTAAGCCACAAACAGACATCGTTTAGCCTTGCGACTTATTGATTGTCATTGCGAATGCCAATCTAATTGGAAATTGAATACGTTTGAATTCAATTGGCACATCTGTGGGATTCATAGGGATTCGTGGCAGCAATATATTTTCGCCTCGGTGCTTGCCATTCAAAATGCTGGCTTCGATTACGTTTTTCATTAATTTTTTAATGACTAATCGTGTTCCATTGCGCAGCCGTGGTGGGTTCAAATTACGAATCAAAATAACCGGAGATCCAACCTTTAATTGTAAATGATGCGGTGGCATGCCTGGCAAATCAAAGAATTCAAAAACTCAATTGATAATTTACAGCTTCATTGGGATCGCAAACTGTATCGATAGATTTGTATGACACCAAGTCCCCTGGCAACAACTGTTGTATCTTGGAATTTAAACCATAACCCCATTTTTTGTGTGCCATAGTGCATTGCTCTTTTTTACACCAATCAAGATTTTTCTTTATATTGCACACTGCACCTACATTTTTAAATATGGCAGCTTAAATGCTGAATGAGCTGTTCTGTTTCCATCTAATAAAAAGTAGCTGCAATCCCAGATGATGCAACGACCAATGCAATACCCTTTTTTGATCGTATCTCGGCAAGAAAGGGGCGAAATGAGAAATGTTTTGGCCAGTTCCACCAGGTGCATCCCCCTTGTCCTGCCGAAACTGCCAGCATAACGCGGTTGTAAATGGTTTTTTGTTCATCAGTTAGGTGGGGACATTGCGAGATACAATATATTACATACAATATATTTGTTTTCTCGCTTTCATCTGTGCGAAAGTATTAATGACATCTTCATACTTAACTTGAACTAATTGTGTTTAAATGCTTAATAAATTTTTAGTGCATATTTGTTAGAATATTTTAAATTTTACTACTTATAGTATTAATTATTTTAAAAAATAATTCTACCCTTTAAATATTGACATCTTGAGGCTGTCAAAACAAGAAAAGAAGCATTAAAATTCATTCTTACAGTGGATAAAAAGCAAAATCGATTTCGAATTTTTGCCTTCTAGAAAACTTTGTCGCCTCTAAAATTAAACGCCCTAAGGCCCGGGCCTAAGTCTAAATCCGTCACTGAATATATGTCTAATTGTAAGTAGACAAATGACACTAAATCATATACTATTTATTTATCGTTTATCCCTGATAAAGTAATTTCATTCAGTTAAATAATTTTAATATTAATTAACAAAAAAGTAAATGATTTAAATCTCGTTAATATACGAAATAGTTAGATTTAAAAAAACTGTTATATTGAACGTTTTTTTTTTAAATTTAAATGGTCCTTTTGCAAATTTTTTATATGTTGTACAAAAACTTCATCTATTTTTAAAATTTCAAATTTATTAACATTTTTTACTTTCTTTGAGCACGTGTACGTATTTAATGATATGCCTATTTAGCAAAAGTTTTCGTTATTTTAAAAGTTTTATTAATTTTTGTCTGTGAGACCTGTGTAACTATAATGATTTTGAGTAAAATCGCAGAATAGGGGCCATTTAATAATGTCGAAATTAAATATACATGAAAATGGTATAAATTAATCCATACTACTTTAATAACATTAATTTTAATAAAATTGCAAAATACTTAGAAGTAAATGAATAATACAAGCATGTTGGACTTAAAAACAGCAACGAGTTATTGTCCGAGCGATGCTTACAGTTCGACTGTGACGTTCTTCTTAGATTGAATGCAGGTCGAGTACCTGTGCGCGAAGCGCACATCTATTCAAATCAAATAATGACTTGAAATGTAAAAACTATCATCGGTAGTGAATAGATGAACAGACACATGAGCGTGTGAATAAATATGAATAAAGGAAAATGTTTACGAAAACGGGGAAATCCAGGAGTTCAAAGAAAGAAAAAAAATCTTTATGGTGGGCTGGGTCTGCTGACCATTTTGTAGTTGAAAAAGGATATTTATGTTTTCCTTCGTTGTGTGCAAAAATAGCTGTGCTTTGATTAGGTTATTATTATGGTTTCTCAAATGCCAAGGAAGAAGTTTCTGAGAGATCAGTAATATAGTTATCTATTGTAGCAATTCTGAGATCATTATGAATAACGTCGTTTCTGATAAACCAGGGGCCCCAGTGATTATACGAAGAATTTGTTTTGTAGAACTTGAATTTTGTATTTATTAGTTTTTACAAGCAAGTCCCCAAATAGGTGCAGCAGCATAAGTAAGAATTGGGCGGATGACCTGCTTGTAAAGTAGAACTTTATTTTGAAGTGATAGGGCTGAATATTTACCAATTAAAGGGAGACTCTGAGATGAATTTTTATTCCAGCATTTATTTTGATGTAAGTGATATGGCGATTGAAAAATTATTTTTTTATCAATGATGAGACCTAAATATTTAACTTCGTTTACCCATTCAATTGGTTCGTCAAATAGGTAAATGTTATCACTGGGGTTTGGTGTATTTCCTTTTCTGAAAATTATTGCTTGACTTTTATCTGTGTTGACAGCAATTCTCTCATTTTGTGAGCCAGATTTCTAGCGCTTCAGGGAAAATTTGTAAGGTTCTCGTTACAAATCTAAGAGTTGAACCCCTGCACAAGTGCAGCGGAATCATCTGCGAAAAGACAGGGAGCTTACATAATTCACTTGAGGGAAATCGTGGGTGTAGATGTTATATAGTATGGGGCTCAAAACGCTTCCCTGAGGGGAACCAGCTCAATTTGACCGACGTTTCCAACTGCTGCGGAAAAGTTTTGCTGTTTCTCACCTTTTGTATTCCTCGCGTAGCGACGTATCACACATCACTTTTGTAGGCATCTCGCGTTGGTGGTGGGAATCGCTGCAGGGCCATTGAGATTTGGCATCAAAAATGCACAAAAAGTGCGCAAATGACGAGTGCTATTGTAATTGAATAGAAGTATAACTCTACCACGATTGCTAGATTTCGCGAAGCAGAATTTGAATAAAAAATACTGAAAATATTAGGAATTTTAATGGAAAAAATGAAGAAAAGTGCTGAAAATGTACTTACCCAGGGATGGTGAAATTAGGTTAAAATGCTAGGTCACATTGGATTGTATACCACCTAGAATAATGTTCTCTTTCATAATAACATTCATGCAGATTTCTCTACAAAAACTCTTCCAATCAGTCATAATATTCAGCGCAAATATCTCATCAGTTCCATCACGGTGGAATGTCTATTGGTCCAGTAAATACTGGTTCTCATAATTTAGTACACACTATTTTCTAGTTGTGAGAACTATGAATTTTTAAGAATGGATATCTTTTATATTTTTGTGCTATACCATTAAATTTTGCTCTGCATCTCCACATATATCCATTACATTTATTTTCGTAATCCTTAGAATCATATCATTTTCACAATTGGGACACACAGCATTCTTAGCAATCAAACTCAAACATACACCAATCCACAATTTTCAAATTTTACCCTTACATTCCAAATCCCCTGCTGTAGTGTTCATCCTTCCATTTTAAGAAATGCCTGGAGTATTTGTTTCACAAATAAAAATTCTTTAGTACCAGACATCACTAATCGAAAGACTTTGGTCAGCACACAAGGAAAGAAAACAACTTGTTGTACTCAATCTTGCTGTAGACCATGTAAAAAATGTAGTAAAAAAGTGAATTGTGACGTCCCGTTTTTTGAATATGCATTCCTTTAAAACTACTTATCAACAATACAATGTTCATATATATGTTTTCTAAGCGGAAGACAGCTTTAAAACTTGATCAGATCAATCTGCAACTTCATCCATTAATGTATTTGTTAATAAAAATGTTGTTAATGCATTTTATTTGAATAGTAATTGTATTTTCGTAAAATGATTCTTAACTGTAGTGAATATTAAAGAATATATATGCTAGCTATTTAATACCATATGTGTAAAAGATTTTTACGAGGAAACTATACACTTTATATATTTAAGAAAAATTAATATTTATAAATACAACAAAAAATAAAATTATCTGCAATAAAACGAGCTACGAATTAACGTTAACTCAATGACGTTAACAGATGAACTGGATGACGAAGTTCTGTAAAAAGAAGTTTGGTTGTTTTTTAGTTGCAGTACAAAGAATAATCGATTAAAAAGCTTCTTGTCAGAAATGAGGCGCCACAAATCCTTAATTCAAACTGCTCTTTTCTTAATTATTTAATGTTTTTTAACTTTATATAATTAAATTTTCTAGTCCATCTTGTGGATGTTAGCAATTTCTTATAAAAGTTACGTTATTTATATCTAAAATTCATAACGTTTGTTGATAAAAAGAAATTATAAATTTACAGAAATATTTATTTGAAAAGAAATTTCTACATCTAAAACAGTTTTGTTGAATTACGGATTGAATGACTGAATTTAGTTCTGAATTTGAGTGTTTAATGTAATGAGTTGTTTTTATTTAATCAAAAATACAATTCTTTTTTTTCTTTTTTTTTCACAGATTTTGAAGTTATAAATTTCCAGCTACATTCTTCACAATTCAATATAGCTTTCGTTTTCAATCTGTCCATTACAATGTGAATAAAGTTGTATGACGTCAATGCCTTTTAATTGGTTGTTCAGATTTGGGTGTTTAATCAATCAATGATTTGCATAAACGGTGCGAATCATTACATAAGCATCTTCGCATCGACACAATAGATAATTATATCATAAAACTTGCTAGAAAAATTCTTCTTTTGACTTCAAAATCAAGATAATAACTTTATTAAATCACAACTATTATTTGCACATAACATTAATACCCATACTCCACTATAAAATGGACAGCAGATCTAAGACTTCCTTAAAAATAAAACAGATAAATTTCTGAAATTCTAATCTACTGAATTCTAAATTTCCATATTATTTTTAATTATCTAATTTCTATTTGTTTTTGTATCTGGATTTTTTTTTGTTTAATACGATCATTCATTTACTAGAAACTTGTAATTATGGTTTCCATTAGCTTGCAATTTTGGTTACATTCGATGATACTGGTAGATGACAAAGTTACGTTCTCAGGGAATCAACTCTCTAATCGAATCTCGGTACGAATCATTCCATCAATTCTTGTGATACGAATTTGTTTCATTTTAGTATGATTTTCATCCAGTAATTTACTGAACAAGGAGAAAAAAGATATTATTGGAGTATATAGGAAAATCAATTCCCGTAATTTCCATTGCATTATATTTAGTAATTTATTGATTCTAGAGTATTTTGCCTGAATGAAATTTTTTTTTTAAAAATTGAATACTTTTTTACCGTGTGAAATAGATTGATAAGATAGAAATTTGGACTTAGTCTAGATGTTGCTGTCTACCAAGTAGAATAAGAGAAGCAACTTGTATATTCCAGTGCTTCGAGTTTTAGTTTGTTGCGTAAAAATTTCATATTGTAGCTAAAAGAGCATATCTTTGGTTTTTAAAATGTGTGTGCACTTTTTTGAGCAATTTTGTAATAGTAGTATTTTTTTCACTTACTGAAAAATTCCGGATGTGTTGGCTAAAGATTTTCGGAATAGTCGAATAGCATTAGTATGTATGGTACTAGTGCAGTGGTAAATAGATTCAATACTAGCAAACTATTTTCTTGTCAGCTTATGATTCGGATAATCGCGCTACTGGTCGAACTCAAATTGCACGTAATACGGATTCAATACTAACCCAACTGGTTTTTAGGGTGACCTGCGTGATTAAAATAATTACTCTGATAGAATCAAACCCCATCAGTACGTATTGTACTGAAATACAGATTTCATACATATTGGCAACCAAGTTTCTGATTAACAGTATGTGTGGGATAAGAAATGAGTTGAACTCAAATAGTTCAAATGGTACGAAAAACCAAATCGTGCTGCTAACAACTAACTCAGTTAGCAAGCACTAACATTGGTGCAGTGTGGCGCGATAATACATATCCGGGTAAACTGTCCTCTTAATCGTTATGTTTAGTAGAAGAAACCTCCCATAAGAATGATATAACAATTATAATTAATTTATTGCAGTTAGTTGCACATTAAATTTAAAAACGAAATTTTTAATATTTATTTTTTGATTACCTCATTTTTAATAATGAATATATTTTAAAACACATTTTGTATTTTTTGTTAAAGGTAAGTAATTTTTCTTTATATAACCTTTCTTCAGTTTCGAAATTTTTAAAATGTATTGGATGTTTATTATGTTGTTATATAGATTTACTATTGGATATTATCAGAAAAAATTCTATTGATTTTTTTTAACAGTTCAAAAGACAAGAATATAATTATGTAATTCTTTAATAGAAAAATATTTTTCCGAGTTTTGATTTAGCATGTCATTTTTACTCTAAATATGTCACTTATTAATTTAAAATACGAATATAAGGGTAAAAATATAAATGGGAAAATATATAAATAATTGCAAAATATAAATGCGAATATAAGGGTACAAAATATAAATGCGAGTAATATGAATACGAATATAAGGGTACAAAATACAAAATATAAATGCGAGTAATATGAATACGAATATAAGGGTAAAAAATATAAATGCGAGTAATATGAATACGAATATAAAGGGTAAAAAATATAAATGCGAGTAATATGAATACGAATATAAGGGTACAAAAATAAATGCGAAAATATGAATACGAATATAAGGGTAAAAAATATAAATGCAGTAATATGAATACGAATATAAGGGTACAAAATATAAATGCGAGTAATATGAATACGAATATAAGAAAAATATAAATGGGTAATATGAATACGAATATAAAAGGTAAAAATAAATTCATTTTCATAGGGACAGGTAATGAATGATTAAATTAAAAAATATTAAATGATACAGGAGTTGAAATAAAAAATAAATAAATATTGAATTAACGTATTGTTCATAATAAAATGTGTTTTATTTCCAACGAAAATGAAGCCTTTTTAAATTTAAGGTTCTTTAGATTTTTAATTAGATGCATATAGTTTTGGAAAAATAAAGTTATAGCATATCATAGCAATGAAATTCTAGGAATAAGCTACATATAAAAAAAGAATGGAAATATCTTATAAACAAACATGTTTTTCAAGAAATATTAAGAAAATCGTATTTTTGAATATTTTATTATTTTGGCATAAAAAAACTAAATATTCCGTGAAAGATTAAAATCCAGTACGATCAATAAATCTTACATGAGTTCTTTTGGAGCATTCAAATCGAAATCTGCACGATTCGCAGACTATAGGAATTTTGTAAATTTTTATTAGACGTATCGAAAATTGTAAAATATCAGATTTTTAAAATAATTATTAGATAATAAACATTGACTGAGAAATAATGTATACTAGTTAAGATGAAAAATATGATGTAATATTTAGCAGTATATGATGCAGTATTTAGAAATTAAAAAATTTAGCCAGAAGTGGAAAATGCTAGCGAGTAATTTAAAAATAGCAAATAATATTAAAATTTTAAAATTTAACACATTTATTTAAAATATTTTTTAAAATTTGAACTCTATATGTATAATATATACTTTTTTATACATTGCAAAATAAAAAGCTTTAGAATATTTAAAAAAAAAAATTCATCTGCTAAGTCATTATTTTGCACGTAATTCTAAAAATTTCTCCAAAAGATAATTTCTATATAGTGGCGCCATCTTTTGGAGAAATTCATATATTTATAGAAATATTATATCGTGATAGAAATATTATATCGTATTATATGAATATTTATAGAAATTCATATATCGTGGCGCTATCTTTTGGAGAAATTTCTATATTTTTTCTATCGCCTATCTATGGCGCCATCTATTTCTATTTTCAAAACAAAATGATTTAAAATAACTTCTGGCCAATAAATTAGTATTGTAATTATTCATTAAAATAAAAATCACCCCTATAACACGCTACATTTACGATACAAATTATGATTCAAAATCGATTATGAATTGCAATAAAATTGTTTTTAAAACATTTTATATTCATTCAATGGAAGAAATAAATTAATTCCTACGTATCGAGGAAAAGTATAAGCCCTTCCCTTTCTTTCTACAAATTTCTTGACAAAGTATACACCGACCCTTACTTAACCCTTTTTCAGTGCAATGCATGTAGGCAAAGCGAGCAGTCCCATACAAATCAATCTCAGAATGACTAAGCCCTTGTTGTGAAGTATGCACCTGGCACATGACGATGATGTTGGTTTCAAACTGGTAAACTAAACGAGGTCTATTTTATTATTACTCTAGGACATAAATGCTATAATTTTATTATGCAGATGGAAAATGTTTGATTAGCCAAAGTTAATTTTGGTGTCTTTTTTCCCCCTTCATTCTTTTTGTGTAAACAAAGTAAATTGTATCTAATGAGTTGTCTCTTAACCGTAAATAATTTGATTCTGGATGTTTATGTAAATTTGCTTTTTTACATTTAAAATGAACAGAGGCAAGATAGTTTCTTGCTTGTTAATTTGCATATTCTAATTCATATCCACATAATTTTTAACAAAACTGTTACCTCAATATTTCTCTCAAAGTTTTACTTATAAAATATATAGGTATTGTTTTGAGGGAGAATGGGTCAGTGATGTCTTGGAAAACTCTCAATGTTCTTACAACCTATTCTTTTCGGTTTATTTAAATTTCTTTTAGGGCTTTATTTATTAAATTTCTTTTAGGAGCTTTATTTATTAAATTTCTTTTAGGAGCTTTATTTATTAAATTTCTTTTAGGAGCTTTATTTATTAAATTTCTTTTAAGAGCTTTTTTTTTCCGTTACATTTCTTTTACGAGCTTATTTATAAAATCGATTGGAAAGCTTTATTTTTCATTTATAAATAAATAATAAAACTGATAAAGAAAACAGATTTTTAATCTGTTTTCTTTTCAATTTTGAATGGTAACTGATAAACATAACTGATTGTCTGAATATGATTTATTGATACTTTTTTTGTTTGTTTAAGATTGATTTTATGCATTTTGCTCTTGCATAAAACTGCTCGATGCTGTATGGTACAGGAAATTTGGTGTATTTGGTATGGAAATAATAAGCACTAACGTTTGATTTCAATATGGAGTGACTAAAATTAGATTTTAATTTTAATGTTTATCAATTTCAAGAATGGATGGTGTTTGTTAACATATTTTGTATTATTTTCAAAGACAAGTAAATTTTCTTTATCCCTGGTACAGTTCTACATTTTTTAAATTTTAAAATTGAATATTTTTAATGGAAAAAATAGTATCGATTTTTAATTGATTTCTTTAAATAACAATATTATTATTCAATTGAAAAATATTAATTTGTATCGGAATTTTTGTATTAGCATGACATTTTTGTATTCCATTAAATATGCTGTTATTTGAAATACAAATTATTTTTAATGTATTGTAGTAAGATTCATTTTTAAATTTAAAAAGTATTAAATGATATATAAATTTAGATCGATTTTTTAAAAAAAAGTGTTCATACATTTATTATAAGCTATTTTTATTTGCATAAGCAAAAGCTGTGCGTTTTTTAGTTTTAATATTCAATAAGAATTATATGTATTTAACTTTGGAAAAAATAGATAATATTTATATAGCACAAAAAACAATATGCCATGCTTAAGGAGAATAAACAATTTTGCATACATGAATAATGGATCAATATTTTAAATATTATTTAACAAATCTTATTTTTTGTGAAATTTATTACATAGTGGTAGATTCTTTTTGTGGGAAAAGAATGCGCTTACAAAATTTAGTTCAAGTAAAAGTGGGAAATAAAGAATTCCTTCAATTCTTCAAATCCCAAACTACAGTTAATTTGTAAATTTTTATTAAAAATAAAATTATTTTAAAATTTGCATATTTAACACAGTAAATAAAAGAGGGACAAATAAAACATATTGGTTGTAAAGAAAATTCATCACTTTTTAGAAATTAAAAAATTTGGCGAGGAAGTGGAAAAATTATGCATGTTGGTGAAGAATTTGCAAATATAAAATATTAATAAAATTTGAAATTAATTTAGATTTGATACATTTATTTGAAATAGTTATTGTAGAAACATTTAGGAGTATATATGTTCACCAACAAATTATTTATCCTATTTGTTCCTTTAAAGAACTATAGATGCCGCCACGATATAAATTGAATCTTTTGATTCGAATATTTAAAATTTTTTTTCTCGAACTATTTGAAACATTAACATGATGCGAATCGCTCTGCCAAACAATCCATTATGAAAGACAGTGTTTCCACTAGGATAGTAATATATCCTTACTTTCCCAGATTTTCTTTTTATAATCTCTTTTTAATGACATTACAATGGCTGGAATTTAAAAAAACTCTATTTTAATTATTAAGCCAGTGGTTTTCAAACTTTTTTCAATTTATAAGGAACCTTGATGAGTAAAAAATTATTTCGCCAAACCTAGGATCACAAACAATAGAATAATCGCATCTTAGATAGAACATAAAAAGAAAAACGTTCTAATATTCTTTATTATATTAAAGTCGGATTCTATTGTCGTAATTTGCAAATGCATTTCATGTTCAGTATCCAATTTATTTCTGTATTTTGTTTTCATTCAGACATTTGTTGAAAACAACTTTTATTTCATTATTTAAATTCTGAGCTTATTTATGTATACGATTATTTAAAAAAATAATCTTTCATCTTTTAATTCGAAAACCGTTTTTAGATTTTACCACCCGATAATCATCGCACTATCGCAATTAACCACAAGGTTTTATGCGTGCCAGATAGTTCTTTGTATAATAAACTAAATAATATTGATTTTAAATCTATTTATAAAATTAATTATCTGTACAGATTCATCCAAAATGTTCTTTAATGTTTTTTACATTTTTTTTTTTTTTTGCTACGAACTGATAACGATGAAGACATCAATGAAAATGTTCAATATACGGAGCTATTGCAATAATTCGTGATATAACTTTTTTCTCGACGTAATAAACATTTTGCACCATCAGTAAAATTTGTGAACAAAAATCCCAGCTAAGTTCATGTTCTTGCATGTATGAATTAATAAGTTTAAAAATTTCTTCTCCAGTAATTCTTCAAATAATCGGTTTATAAAAATAAAAGAAGAAAAAAAAAGCATAACTTCTGGGATTGAAGGAGTAAAAACGTAACGAACTAATACAATCGAAATAACTAAGCCAGCAACCTCTGTAGATTCATCTATTTGTAATATAAAACGATGCGAATATTTTAATCGACACCTAGAGTTCATATTCAGAGAATTGTGCCATTTCTTTTACTCGCCTTGGTATAGCAGCATCAGAAAGTGGTATGCTATTAATGTTTTACATTTTCTTCTAGTTTGCAAGAAATTACGTCTATAAGACAAGACTTTATTTATTCTTCACCAATAGCTTCGGCCTCCATAGCGATTCGATTACTAATTCAAAAAGAAGGCTCAAGAGATGCTTCGTTTAACATCGTTAACATGTATTTAGAAAATGCGTTCTTTTTGCTTATCTTCAAGCTTACGTTGTAGGTATTCAATAGTTTTGTTACGTAGATATGGATGAATTCCATATGTTTCCAAGTTTTTTTTGTTTTTTTATGTGGCTGGGTTCAAACTACTGTTATTACCAACTACTGTTATTATTTAAATGAAATTCACATATTGGTGTTATATTTTAGAAAATTGAATTAGGCGGAGTTTTTTTTTTTAAACATATTTTATCAATTATCCAATATTGAGTATAATTTCTCGCTAATATTTGTTATCCTTTTGCAATTCGAAAGTTGTCATTAAAAAAATAAAACACATCCTACTTTGTTTATTTGATGAAAAAAAAAAAATTGCTAAATTATTTTATAAAAGTTTTTCTTCATTTAAACGAAAATACTTCTAATCATCATTCATAAGATTTTCAATGAATATAGATAATAAAACATATTTCAAATATGAAATTTTTATAAGGAAGCAGTTGGAAAACGATTATACAGGGTGTCCCAGCAAGAACGGATAAACTCTGTACACAGCCAGATTCGTTGTTTGGAATAAATAAAAAATACCCAAAGAACTCTACCTCTACGACCCATGGTTTTCGAGGAAAATGCGAGCGAAAATGTATGACGTCATATCCGGTTTATGAAAAAAAAACAACTTTTATTCGAAACATGAACATCAGTATTTGCATGATTTTAAATAGGAAGATGTTCAGAAATGTCCCCCGAGTATATGGAAGCATGCAGTACAGTACAGGCTGGTATAGTTATTTGGAGTTCCCAGGGTTAAACCCTGCACCTCCGTGTAGTTTTATTCATAATTATTATGCATGTGGGCGTCGTGGAATGGTTGACTGTACAGTCAACAAAACAAAAACAAAACAAAATTCTAGCATCGTTGTTGTTGTGACTAATCCTCAATGTCCTGCAGTGCGGGCCGGACATCCCCATGAGTGATCTACTCATGTATGGAGGGGGGCAGCTTCTGTTGTGATGGTGCACCCGTAGGTAGAAGTCTGACTTTTGCTCCGTGACGCTTTTACAGTCATATGTGACCGGGACCTACGGCTTAAAGTGGATTCCGAACCCGAGACCTGTGGTACCGGCGCCAGAGCGCTAGCCACTCGACCATTCAGGCCCCTCTAGCATCATAGTGTCCACGAAACTAAACGCACTGTGGAGATGAGCAACTAAGTCCATTTCTGAATTAACTGGGTCTCGATAAACCAATTCACTACGATGTTAGAACGTGTACAGTCAACCATTCCACGACGCTCTCATGCATGCCTCCATATGCGCGGGGGACATTTCGAACATCTTCCTATTTAAAATTATGCAAATACTGATCTTCGTGTTTCGAATAAAGGTTTTTTCATAAACCGGATATGACGTTATGCATTTTCTCTCGCATTTTCTCAAAAACTATGGGTCTTAGAGGTACAGTTCTTTGGGTATTTTTTTATGTATTCCAAACAACGAATCTGGCTGTGTACAGAGTTTATCCGGTCTTGCTGGGACGCCTGTATATTTGCATATGCGACTTCATATTGCAAGTATTAAAAATAGCTATTAAATATTTGTTTGACTCTTGTACAAGCTAATTGGGGAGAATCGCGTGTCACTGTATTGTCATCTAGAATAGTTGGGATAATTTCATCTAGTGACTTGGATATAGATTGTGATAACATAGAAGGTGATTTACTTTTCTTGTTATTTCTTAAGAGTACATCTACTTTAGATGTGTAGGAGTATCTCGCCTTAAGCGATTTATTGATCTTTTGTATTTCTTCTTTAGTCTTTTCTTTACTTTTATTTTCATCGTAGATACCAAGAAACTCATTGTTTTCATTATTTGCGACTCATTATTTTTTTGTGTATTTGTTTCTAATACATTTTCTGACAGAGGTCTACTTATTTATGCTAACATTTATTTTTCCAATTCCTACTATTAGTTTAGTTCACACTCTCCCTATATATATTTATATATCTTGTTCAAATTTTCAATTGTTAATAAAATACTTTTTATTCATCCACTCAAGTTCAAATACAATTTTTAAACTTGTAGTGGATGACACTGAATGTTAATACAGTTTTTCAAATATAAATTTAATTTTAGTTTTATATGGGAGAAAAAAATTTCTCTTATGTAAGATATTTAGCAGATTGTAAATACCGTCAGTGGCAAAGCGTGCAGATCGCTGGAATTTTTTTTTTTCCTTTTCAGATTCTGTTTTTCATTCTGGGTTCTAGTCTAGTCTAAAATAAAATTTTTCTTTATTGACCTAAGTAAGAATTGATTTAAATTTTTTATATTACTTGTTTAACATTAGTTTGTTCTTCGGAAACATTTTTATTTTGCTTACAATGTCGTTCTTTCAATACACGTGTTTGTCACGCGTGGAGATCTAGGAAAAAAAAAAGAGATTCTGGCGATGGAGCCGAGATTGCATTGCAGGCTTTAGTCTTGCATAGCACATTTATTTGGTCCCCAGTTTTGGTAGACGGTCGGTACATCTCCATTTTCGAATATATACCAGTAGGCTTGTAGTATCAACCTTGTGTGTTTGAAGCCGTTTAGGATTCAACCAATAAGCGAAATCCTGGGTGTTTCTATAAGGGTAGGGATCACCCAAGAGAATTCTAATCATGTAGGTCCTTACTAGTATCATTGCAAGAATCTGATTTCTCACGTTGGACGGTACTCAGTACCACATGTTTCGGATTCGAGTCCTGACGGTGACATGAATGTTTGTTAGTGGTTCAGAATCCGCTTTAAACCGTAGGTCCCGGTCTGTATAGCCCTCGCGTGCACAGGATGACCGTAGAGCAACGAATCAAACCAAATCTCACGCTGGGCTTTATAATTGGTGATGCAGTATCGGTTTCAAATTCTATATGAATCCTATTCCTCTCTCTTAACTTTCTCGTTCCCTCAATAGTCCGCTATTTAACTTCTATACACATTCATACTGAATTTGTTGAAATATAACCTAATATGACTCTAATACTGAGATGTTTTCATGAATTGATGGTGACCTAAAATTGCAAAGGATCTTAAACCGGTGACCTTCTTATCAAAACACATATAGTTATTGAATAAAAAATCTTTTCATGTAGTAGGCTGGGCTGAATTTTTGCATAACAGTTACTATTTAGAGCGCAATTAAATTGATGGCTTGTTGATGTTTTATTTCTGAACCTTCATGCATTTCTAACAGAAGTGCTAGAAAATTAAGTACACAAGACACAATTTCAGCAGATGAATTACTTCAAAAAAAAATTTTTTGTTACTCTCAAAACAAAAAAAAATATAATTCTGCAATTCCATCCTTCAAAAACTGTTAAAACTGAACAGTAGAGTAGGACCTCGTATTACATTTTTTTAACTGTCCTAAATAGGCATCGTTAAAAAATTTTACCTAGCCAAAAAAAAAAAAAAAACATGCTAAAATTCGGCGACAACGGGCCATTTTTATACAAATTG
Source organism: Caerostris extrusa (assembly GCA_021605095.1). NCBI lineage: Eukaryota > Metazoa > Arthropoda > Arachnida > Araneae > Araneidae > Caerostris > Caerostris extrusa. The sequence goes on along the minus strand of BPLR01015362.1, from coordinate 20,464 downwards.
TCATGTAGAACTTTAATGAATCGGAGAAGCAATAACAAAAGAAAGTTTAAAAACTAAAAATAGTTTGATCTGCAATCTATATCTTCATTACTACTCCTAAAAATAGTAATGGAATAATTTGTTCACCTCTACAAAAACTGAAACTTGTATATCCAGCCCAGATCAATTATAAATAAATCAGCTACATTCGTCAATCTCGCATCTGCGCTGTCGACAAGCTGTTTGTACCTTTTAAGGCCCAACTAAATTTAAAGAAAAATGGATATGGTTTGGTATGTCGCTCTACTGTCATTTGTGCATGTTTTGGGCTAATTAGACCGGAACCTACAGTTTAACGTGGATTCCGAACCACTCTCAAACATCCATGCCACGGCTAGGATTCGAACCTGAAGCCTGTGGTACCAAAGCTAACCAAAGCTGAGGAACTAGTCAATTGGTTATCAGCCGCAGAAAATTTGATAAGAATTGTTTTTTGGTTTTGCGTAATGTTTTTGCTTTTTTGGGGTTTCAGTTGATTTTAGTTTTAGGTGCGGACTGAATGATTACAGTTACGGGTGGCCTGCAACACTTTTGTATTTTGATATGTTACTGCATTGATTGTTGTGAGCTGGTATTATACAGACGGAAAAATTTAAATGTCTATTCCTAAAATTCATATTTAGGAATTTGGATCAAAGACGGAGATAAACGTAAACAAGTTAAATAATGGCGATAAATTTAAGCTTTTTCGCAAGGGTGGGGTTTGATATGGTTTAGTCATTTTGGTACTCTCTATTAGACCGGGATCTACAGTTTAACGTGGATTTCGAACCACTCACAAACATCCATGCCCGCCAGGGAGTCGTATACTAGGATTAGCCTGTGATACTAACGGCTAGAGAGCAAGCCAATGGTCATCATTCGTAAAGGTGGGGAGTCTGTCTGATGAAGAATGCCTGATCTCATTTCGCCTAATAATTCGGGTCTGGCACCGCATTTTCATCTATCAGGATATTCTAGATAGGATAGAAGAATGTTCAATCAAAATATGCTTGTCGATTATTTGAAAGCAATTATTCAACAACGAAATGAGAAGCTCCAAAAATGCGTATACAAGGCATTAAAAGAAGTCTCGTGCATACATCGAAGGGCAAGAAATCGCTGGATGATCAATCTCGAAAATGGTTGAATTCACTTGAAATGAATTCACCTTGAAATGAATTCTCATGGTTGAATTCACTTACTAGACGGTTGACAAAATGGGCTTTAGAGGTTCAGTTCTTCAATATAAAAACTGATTAACTTTCTGATAAATGTTGTAGATATCATATTATCTTGACCTTTTTGCAAGCAAGCACAAGACATTTGTGCCATATCCACATGCAAGCCATCACGTAGTTCAAGAGACATGGAAAATTAGCAACTAAAAGATTTAAGATAATTGATTCTTTAAGAAGTACTAGAAAACATGAAGATCTGGTTAAGTATGCTGGAAAAGGTTAACCTTATATTTTTCTGATGGTAAAGCTCAAGTAGTTATGAAAGAGAGAGAGAGATAGAGCGAGCAAGTTCTCAAAGAACATCATGATGCCACAATTGAGGGATATTATGGAATAAATGAAACTCAACAACCAACTGCATTATGCAACTTAAATTAACCAAAATAGGCTTCAGGATGAAGATTATTCTCAATGCACTAAATGGCTATTCTCATGGGGAAAATTCAAAAGTGAGACATCCCTAATCGCCGACAGTTAAAAAAATTTTAAAATCTTTCTAAAATGGTGCATGAAGAGTAAGTATACAATTTCAGAATCGTTTCACGTACACTACCATTATTTTATGGTAGCTATATATTTAACTATTCTGCTACAATATTATTCACAAAAAGCTTTTAATAAAAGAAAATTATATTCGACCAATAAAGCGAGTAAAAACTAAACCTTTTAGTTATAAAAAAAATTCATTGTTTCATAATAATTCCATACATTTAATATGTTAAATATCTGGCTGTTCATTATTTTGTACCACATGTATTTAAGCAGAATATACTATTATATTTTCTCTATATAACCTGCATTCACTAATGTTATTTTTCCTTCAAATTAAAGTTTTGACTTTTATTTTTCCACAAATAAATGTTTAATACATTTAATTTATTTATCAAACTATTTATTATCCATAATTTTAGGAAATAAAAATTATTTGATTTTATTAAGTGCATTTATAGTAAATTCAACTAAAATTTATCCTACTTACTGGGAATCATCAACTAACATTAAATTTGGTAACAACCAAGCTCTATATTTTTACTAAATAAGTTTTATAAAATTATCTATTAGGTATCGACAAACCTATTTTACTCATTAAATTACAAAAAAATTAAGGAATAAATGTTAAATTGCAGATTGTTTACTTTCAACAAGGGGATCATGGTATGGCAGAAGACTTTCCTGTTATCCATTCAGGTGCTTCTAATTGTCAGAAGACGTGTCTCTTTCTGTTAATACTGCAAAACGTATTTCAACACAAGCATTTCTGTACATAGATCTCATTTGAGAAAAATGTCTAATCTTTTATTTTAACCATCAAAAATTTAAATTATTTGTATTTATTCTGACACAAATCAGATTGCTCAATGTCATTGTATTATACAATGGAGTAACCGTTTATTCCTATTGTTTAATTAAAATTTCACAACATAAAATAACACATATTTATCATATTTTTGCATTATTGAAAGTTAAAAAACTTTACGTCGTACATCTATACATAATCAACTGCTTCACTTAAGGATGCTATTATTAAAACTCCGATGAATAATTGTTAAATATTTTTAACTTGCATATAATACTAGTAAAGAATCACCTAATCAATTATTTTTCTTAATTTAAAGAAATTCTTGTTTTAATTTTATTACGCAAAGTCGTTAAAAATACGTTTTTGCAGGACAGAAGACTGAAGTTGATGCTGATCAATTTTTCTGATTTTCATTTTTATTAATTCAAAATAGACAAAGATAGTTTACTAAAAATAAAAGCACAGTAGTAAAAAGTACTAGGAATTATTTTGTAAAAAATATCTTGTACTAGTAGATATATTTGGAAAAAAATCCCCAGAATCCTTGCGAGTTTAATAAATAGTTTAATTTCGAAGTAATTTTCCCTAAAGGGAAAAATTTATTAAGTAATACATAAAATCTGCAAACTTTGTTTTATGGGAGTGGGCGGAGCCTTTTGTTCCTTTTGCGCGCATCTATGCATGCATTCTTGTTTATATTTATAGAGTCATTTTTAAAATTATTTATTAAATCATTATTATATTTGTCTTTTCATTAACATTTTTTATTCTGTTTAATAAACGTAATAAGTTATTTCTTGATAGTGTTGTCGGAGAAACACTTTCATAAGTTTTTGTTTTCTATTTCAGTCAATGGCAACACCTAAAATTGTCTTTCTGTAAAAACGACAATTTGTTATTCAATTCCTTCTATTAGCTCCCACTCTCCCTATATATATCTTGTTCAAATTTTCAATCGTTCATAAAATACTTTTTATTCATCCACTCAAGTTCAAATACATTCTTTTTTGAACTTGTAGTGGATGACACTGAATGTTAATGCAGTTTTTCAAATATTAATTCAGTAATTAAATTTAATTAATTTAATTTTTTTTTTTAGATTTAAGTTGAATGTGTCTACCAATAGATGGCGCCAGGTAAGCTTACAAAAATGAATGAAAATTATTTATAAAGGACTTTCTGCAATAGAGTGAGAAAAAAGTAGGAATTGACGTAAAATTTTCTTTTTTATATTACTTATTTGAGAACTTTTCGTTAATAAATATAAATAACAAATGTAATTTTCTTCTCCAATGGCGCAACAGCCCCATTGTAGCCAATCAAGGTCTACCCGCAGATTTCGAAACATGAGATGTTTTGTTTTTAAGGAGTACAGTTGCCTGCCCTACGCCCAACGCTCAACGCTCTACAGTCATATTGGACAAGGACCTATGGTATAAAGTGGATACTAAACCACTACAAACATCCATAGTACCACCAGGATTCGAACCTAAAACCTGTGGCACCGATCTTTAGAGCGCTAGTCACTCGGCCATTAGGCCCCACTTTTAATATTCATCAACATCAATGGCGCAACAACCCCATTGTGGGTCAAGACCGTCTGTCTGCTAGCAGATTCCTAGACAGTAAATGTTTTCTTTTTACGGGTTAGGGTTGTCGGCCTTACGCTCAACACTCTACAGTCATATTAGACCGGGACCAACTGTTTCAAATGGATTCCGAACCACTACAAATATCCAGGGCACCTCTGGGACTCTAACCCAAAACATGTGGCATCGAGCACCAGACCTCTAGTCACTCGGCCATGAGACCGTAAATTTAACATTGAGATATTAAGTTTATTCAGATTGATAATACTTATTACTCAATAGTTGTTGCTGTCGTATCTCTCTCATGGAAGGAGGGCAGAGGGGTGAAGCTTCTGTTCTTATGAAGCACCCGTAGGTAGAAGTCTGACTTCTGCTTCGTGACGCTTTTACAGTCTTATTAGACCGGGACCTACGGTTTAAAGTGGATTCAGAACCACTACAAACATCCATGGCACCACCGGGACTCGAACCCGAAACTTGGGGCACCAGAGTGCTAGAAACTCAGCTATTCAGGCTCATAGCTCAATAGTAATATACAATTATTCAAATTATTAATAAAATATATCCAACAAATAACACAATAGTTTTAATTAAAAGATTTTTAATTTATCATCTTCTCCTTCATTTGTTCTGCATTTAGCAGTATTGCAGTCTAATTTTGAAGTAATTTTCCCCAAAGGTAAATTTCTTCAAAATTGAATTCTGGAAAGTTTTGAATCTATACTAATTCCTTAAATATGATAAATATTCCCTGCAATAAAATAACCCAAAATGACGGTTTTTTTTTTTTTTTTTTTTTTTTTTCTTCTAATGCAGATGGCAAACACAATTAGACACTTGGTCTTGGATGCCTTAAGGCAAGCTCTGCACAAATGTTACTCACTTTGAATTACCCAGGGGGCGCGTGTAACTTGAAGATAAGCCCCGGACGCGGAGTAACAATGCCCTCACAACGCTCTACGATCATATTCGACCGGGACCTACGGTTTAAAGTGGATTCGAACCACTACAACATCCATGGCACCGCCGGGGACTCGAACCCGTAACTTAGGGTACCGAGCGCCAGAGCGCTAGCCACCCGGCCATTCAGGCCCCCCAAAATGACGTTAAATTTATGAATTTCTAATTCATTTAAGCTTTATTTTTAATAAGCAAAAAAAAGGTTTTACTATCATTATATTTCTAAACAAAATAATAATAAATTATATAAATCACATTATAAATTTACTTTTTGCATAAATTTCTTTATAATTCTGTAAAAATAAAGTTCGTTATTGAATCGAGCATTTGTAGAAATTTTTACTTTTTCCCCAGCCGAATTATGCATTGTTTATAAACCGTATATGTAAAACGCCGTGTACGTGACCAAAAGAATGGTATTGGCCAAGCGTTTGAAATTGTAGATTAATTCCCCATTCATACTGAAAACATTTTAATGAGTCCGGTCTAACGAACGTTTCGATCTCCCTTTTCCGCATGAAGATTTTTTGATAAATGTCTCTGCATTGTCATTTTTGCTGGAATTTTGATAATAGAATGTGTTATGAATATGATGAAGTTTGATGCCAGAATTGATAAGTAATTCTGGAATATCGACAAAAATAAATTGAGGATTTAAAATATGGACAATAACGAATAAAACTTCCATCATATATGTGTTAAATTTGTTAAAATTATTTGATGGTATTAAATAATTTTATTGTATTATTAATTTTTTTTGAAAGATAAATTACTGTTATTTAGAATATTCATAATTTTTTAATTAATCGCTAAGATATGACCCGGTGTTGCCAATTTGACACAAAATAAAACTTTAATTTAGGTAAATTTTATTAAGAATAAATATCGATGAAAAGAAAAAAAATTATCGTTTGGTAGTTTGTGAAGCGGAAATTACTTTAAATAAGGTTTTTTTTATGAAGTAAAATATAAATACGCCTACACAATAGAACATTAAAAAAATATATATTCAAGAAGAAACAAATCCTAAAAATTCAAGTTTTTTTTAAATGATAAATATTTTAATATTACCCATTAACATAAAAATTAAAGAACTGAAGCTGTTTTATTTTATTGGGAAAAAAATATCGATGTAAAGGGCAGGTTATCGTTTGGCAAATTGTAAAGGGAAAATTATTTTAAATAAGATTTGAGAAGTAAAATATAAATAATCATATATAGAACATTTAAAACCAAAAATATATTAGGAAAAAACAAATCCTATAAATTTAAGAAGTTTTAAAAATTAAAATGATAAATATTTTAATAATGTGTTAACCAATTACGTAAAATAAAACAGCTTTAATTTTTATTACGAAAAAAGCAAATTATCGCTTGGAAATTTGTAAAGCGAAAATTACTTTAGATAAGTTTTTTTTTTATAAATAGGCGAACATTTAAAATAAACAATATATTAGTAAAATCTCGAAACTTAAGAATTTTTGTTTAAAAATTAAATGATAAAATTTTAATACACACACAAAGATACCAAAAATTTCCCAAGGTGATCACATAAACAAAAACTTCAGGTTCGAATCCTGGTGGTGGCATGGGTGTTTATTGGTGGTTCCGGAATCCACGTTAAACTGTAGGTCCTGGTTTAAATAGCCTTCCATATATGCAAAAAAATGACCGTAGAGCGACAAACTAAACAAAACGGGACTCTAAAACCTGTGGTAATAAGCGCTAATCACTCAGCTATCAGAGCTTCCACAGTGCAAAAGATTAATAATTTCAATTCAAGATATGTATAACAGCGAGAGTTTCATGAATCTATGAACAGCATTTCGCTTTTTCAGGGTTATTATACGAATAAGTCGTTATGAAAGCACACAAAAGATTATACGGATTAAAAACTACAAACTGTATTTCACTTAAGAGGTGGACTTTTAGTGTCATCTATCCGAAATATAAGATGTAATTCTACTAATATCATAAGTTTATTATATCGCAAATTATTCAGTTACGAAATTCTCTACCTAATTTGTAACACTTTTGTATATCAATCCAAAATATTTTTTTAAATAAAAATTAATTTTTTTGTACACAACGACGACAAGAAAAAAAAATGATTTATAAGTCATTTAAGTATAATATAAATTGAAATATATTGTCAAATTATTTTTAGTATTTCCTGAACAAAGCATGTAACTTTTATAAATGAGTTGAAGTTTCATTTTCCCTACCTTTTCATCAATATTTAACTGTGAAACTATTTAATATACCAACAATTCTTTTTAAAGGAATAACATGGGATTGGATGGGGGGTGTCTAATGTTATTGCCTACTAGGGTTTATGAAGTTTGAAGTATTTTGGTTTGTCGCTCTACGGTCCCTATTTTTGCACACTTTGGGCTAATTAGACCGGGACCTACAATTTAACGTGGATTCCGAATCCTAACAAACATCCATGCCACCGCCAGAATTCGAACCTGAACCATGTGGTACAAAAAAAAGACAGAAAGCGTTAGCCAATTTACCAGCAGGCCGCTGCCGAAACAAAGGTTTGATAATCTTGTCCACACTTTGGGCTAGTGGACCGAGTCCTACAGTTTAATATGAATTCCGAACCACTCATGCAAACATCCATGCCACAGCCAGGGTTCAATCTGAAGCCTATGGTACCAACTGGCTAGAGAGATGAAGTTTGGAAAAATTTCTTTCAGAAAATGGGAATAATTCTGAGAAATTTTCTATCAAGATATATAAATTTCGACGATAATTTTGTCCAAATCGCCAAACATATACATGTTTTCAGAACGCCAATAGTGGAATAAAAACATAGGATGGGCGGGAGGTATGTCTAACGTTATTTACTAATAGAGTAATGAGGTTTGGAAAGGATTTGCATGAGAAAATGTGAAAAATTCTAAAAAAATTTCTATCAAGATGTATAAATTTCGATGAGAATTTGTCCAAATAGCTAAAACATTCGCATGTTTTCAAATAGTAAAGTAAATATCGTTTCATCTAGCCAATTTTGCTACATATGGATCTCCAGGAGGTAATGAATAATAAAAATGAAAAACATTAAATAAATATCATGTTTGTTTTCGATTCGTCATTGAAACATAACATTTATTTTAATGTATTTTTTACACGGATAACACTTGCATCTACAATAGAAACTAGAAGCAATTTATTTCACGAGAATTGTCTATAAAATTTTTAAAAAATGAAAAGTTGGACATGATATAAAAGTAATAAATGTAGCTACTCGTGCGAGATGATCGCTATGAACCATAATATTTTCTTTTAGAAATGAGATTCTGCTGAAAGTGAGACAGAGTGAAATGTGTCTTGAAACCTTGGATTTGTATTTTCAAAGGATTACCAGCAGAAAAAAAAGAAAACAAAAAACCATAGAGTACAAGTATAATACTTATCAATACGATACTATACTATACTTATCTAATATATACCATACTTATCTATACGTTTTCCTTATAATTTTTAGGTACGTTTTGTAAGAAATAACTTACATAAACGTTACACTGATAATTTTGATTGTACATTAATTTTTAATAGTATATGTACATTAATTTTTGTATAACAGTGGTAGGCCTCGTGTTCCATTTACACTCAAAGAGCCAAAACATTATGACCACCCCACATTTTGCAATGAACTCGCCTGGATGACGTGGAAGGCACGTGATCGGAGTGGAAGTGGTAGAAGCTAACACTACTGGAGAGTCTGAAGAATCATTCTTTCAACTTCTGTGTGTGGTGGGAAAGGCTGCGGATCTAAGCGACTTTGATAAGAGGAAGATTGTAATAGCTCGAAGGCTCGGAACAAGTATTTCCGAAACGCTGCACGACTCGGGTTGTTCGCGATCTACAGTTGTTGGCACTTTTATGCAAAGTGGATGAATGACAATGAAACCAGCAGTAGACGACATGGTGTTGGACGTCCACACGCTATCAAAGAAAAAAGGCCGTCGGAGACTGTCTCATGGTGAAGCAAAACCGGAGCCAGACAGTGGCTCGGCTGACAGCCCAATACAATGCAGGGGCCAAGTAGAATAGTATCGGAGCACACTGTACAGCGGACACTGTTGGATATGGGGTTACGCAGCAAACGTCCCACTCGTGTGGCTTTGCTGACAAGCGTCATCGCCAACTGCGCCTGCGCTGGGCCCGGGAACATCGTGACTGGTCCATGGGATCAGTGGGAGAATTTGCCTGGTCAGATGAATCACGGCTTGTCATTCATCACGCCGATGGCCGTGTCCAGGATACGCCGTCTTCAAGCGAACAGTTGCTCCCCTGTACAGTAGGTCATACACAGGCCGGTGGTGGCGGTATTATGCTTTGGGGACGTTCTCTTGGGCGTCTCTGGGACCCGTGGTTGTGGTAGAGCAGACCATGAATGCTACAGGGTATCTGAACATCATTGCGGACCAGTTGCACCCTTACATGGCCTCTGTTTTTCCAGCTGGAAATGGAATGTTCCAACAGGACAACGCCCCTTGTCACAAGGCTAAAATTGTGTTGGAGTGGTTCCAGGAACATGATGCTGAATTCAGTTAATGTCCTGGCCGCCTAACTCACCGGATCGCAATCCGATAGAACACATTTGGGATGTCCTTTTGACGGCAGCTCAGGATTCAAAAGACCACCAATTCGCAGTATCTCGGATTTGCGTGACCGTTGCTTAAACATCTGGTACAATCTGTCTCCGGCCATCTACCAAGGACTTGTGGCATCCATGCCAAGGCGGGTTGAAGCGGTGTTGCGCTCCAAAGGTGGGCCAACTCGTTATTGACAGGTGGTCATAATGTTTCGGCTCTTGAGTGTATGTGTGACATGGACACCCAACAACGCCTCGTGTTCCATTTATGTGTGACACGAACAAACCAACGGCTCCTCATGTTCATGAGAACATGAACGTGAATAAACCAACGATGGGTTATGAGGGCAAAAACATCGCCTTCCGGGAATTTTAGGGAGAACTGCCCCGCATTTGCTTGTCGTATGGGAGAAAACTTGGAAAATTCCTATTAGGTAGCTCTGACTATCGACGCGAGACAGCTTTTACGCATTGTCACAACTGTGCCATCGGCTCTTCTATTTTCTGAAAGCAGCAACAACGGAGATATCCTGCACATTATGGTTTCCTGATGGCTAATTGGCTAGCGCTCCGGCCTTTGGCACCACGGTCAGGCCAGGTTCGAATCCTGTCCATGGCATGAATGTTTAATTGTTCGGAATCCACATTAAACTGCAGATCCCGGTCCCACGAGCCCAAAGTGTGCACACAAAAATTACCCGATGACAAACCAAACCAGCACATTAGGTGTTAACATTATCACTAGGTCATGAACGGGCTATATTATAGATAATCTATGACAAAAATTAACATGATCATAACACTTATTAACGTACAGCTTCTGGCCATATTATTTTGATGCACATGTTCAATCGGTTTGAGAATTCAAAGCAAAAATATAAATATCAATAATGCCGTTGTTTCATTTAATGAGTGGAGCATTCTCAATATTCACTCGCTCAATTCAATAATTGGAAATTTTAATTATTTATTATATGCAAAAACGTTAACGATTACTAAATACTTTTTAAATATTTATAAATTTAGTATAGGAATATATGTTATGAATTCTTATGAATAATTAAAATTATAAAAATTCTATAATTATTAATAAATTATTAAATAATAATTATACATTATTTACTTTTATAAATAAAGAAAACAACATAATGTCCAAAAGCCCTAAATGCATTAGATATATAAATAACAAAAGTAAATTCAAGAAACAATAATAAGTTTTAAACAAAATATTTAAATTAAATTTCATATTTTAATGACATACATTAACAAATTTATCATGAATGTAATTAAAAATGGCATTTTTCCTAAACAATTGTGATAGGTAAAAAAAAAGCGTTTTAGAAGTCTAAATTAATTTTTATTAAGTTTAAATAAAATATATTTAAAATCTTTTAAAATGCAGTAATATTAGAAAAACATATTAAATTTTTAGAGAACAAAAAGGACACAATTTTTACAAAATTATTTAAAAAAATTATTTTGTATTATGTGATTATCATTTTCATCTAAACAAATGCAGATTTTAACACTCTAAACACAAATATTATTATGTTAGTTTATTAATCTTAAAATTATATATTTAATGCTATACATTAACATACTATCTTAAAAATGTTGAAAATGCACATTTTTCTAGAAAGCTTTGATGCAGGTAAAAAATGTTTTCGCTGAAGTATTACAGTAGAACTGCTTTAAGTCGAACCTCGATAAGTCGAAAACTTCAAACTCGGAAACGCAACTATTGTTCCCTACAACTTCAAGCACCCAAAACCTCCATTACTCAGGAAAATTTCATGCCTCTATATGTCGACATACGATAGTTAATCCCTCACAAGCCATTTTTGGAATATATTTTTCCATACTTTCTAACACGATGGACCTCTCAGACTCAGAACATTAGCAATGTTTGATTTTTACAACCTTTGCAACTCGATCATTTGATACACTAATTACCTCTATATGCTCGAAGAAAGAGTAAAGGCCGGGACTTAAATGAATAGCTTTGTAAACAATACACGTCATTGTTTCCGGAAAACAATGTATGAGTATATAGAATAACCACCTCTATGAAATAGAAACGAACTCGGAAGAAAAATAATATTTTCTACTCTTTATAGCCTAGATGATGTCTACTCTGGTAGAGAAACAGTATTCGAGATTGTTTAATAAAAGCGTAAAACAGCAACAACAACAAAATAATAATACAACTTGACTTTTAATACGTATTTTTTAATTTTAAGGTTGTTTCGAATTATTTTGATTTTTTATTGTAGTGACAATATAACTTTTAAGTTTCAACAGGCATGTTTAATATTACCTCCGTAACTTGAATTTTATTTATTTTACCTCTCTAACTCAAAATAAGTTAGAAAGAATCTAAACCTCTACAAGTCGAATATTTCCTTACGAATTCCGCGTAAGACGAAATCTTCCATAAGTCGAAATATTTGGCGTCTCCCTTGAAGTTCGACTTACAGAAGTTCTACTGTATATTCAAATAAAATGCATTAAATTTAGAAACAAAGTACACAACTTTTAAAATTATCTAAAAACTTATTTTGTGACATCAGAACAATGCAGATTTCTCAAAAACAATATTCTTATTATTAGAATTTAGCTTATTTTAGTCACTTTAAATCGTTTAAAAAATATATGTATTGGTTCCTGTTTCTAAAAACACTAAAAAATATGAGAAAAACAATTCTTTTGTTTAAGAAACAATATTGGGAAAACTGCAAACAAAACCTAATACTACACACCCTCACACAAATAAAAGGGTCACACCTCAAGAAAATCTAAAATTTGATTCATATGGCTCTTGCTCTACATATTCTCGGAAATTACCACTGTAAATTATCGTCTGATAAAATCCGAACAAAATGTTGCCGCCATATTTTAACTTGAACTTGATGGCGTTCTTTTTAGTTGCCCCCAAAATCTCTCTTTCTCTCTAAGATATGAATCTTCTATGAAATATTTTTCCCGGGATATTATCTTTTTATATATTTTTTTCATCTTTGTCTTTTCCCTGGGGGAAGAAGACTACAATCGATGCCATCGGCGTGACGTCACAATCAGCAAGTGGGCGCATCAATAAACATCCGAGCTGAGAAGTTGAGGGGCGCGCATGCGCAGTGGCAAAAGTTCCACGGGAGAAAACTTTATATATATTCTATTTAGCAATGATTTTCGGCGCAGTTTTGGAACCTTTTGACGATTTGCAACTACTTACCTGATTTCTTATAGGCGAAAGGGAGCCAGTTTATCATCGCAATTCTTGCAACGATATTTACAGGACAGAGTTCTAGGTCAAATTTTGATCTAAATATTCGAATTATTGTGTGAGGTAAGTGATATTTATTTGATATTTGAGAATTATAATTTTAAAATTGTAGAAAAAAAAACATTTTGTGTATAAAATAGATTTCAGTTATTCGAAATTAAATCAATTTGCTTTTTGGGAAATACCTATTTTACAAATTATATTTTTAAATATAGTATGAAAAATATTTTTATGTACATATTTATAAAAATACGAAAGTTCTTTATTTTATTTATAGTAATGTTAGTAACTAGTTTGTAAATTTTATATAATAGAATAAAAATTCTTCAATTTAAATGTAGCGTTTATGATATATTAAATTAAAGAATCAAGAACATTATATCGATTATTAAAAATATTTTAGTAGATTAAAAATAAATTTAGAATTTCAATATTATTAGCAAATCAATACAAATTATAATCAAATAGCTCAAAAATAATTCTATTAAATTGTAATATTTTAGTATAAAGTGTATAAATTTTTGATATATATATATTTGGAAAATACAAATTTTACATAATAGAATAAAAATTCTTTAATTTAAATCTAGCGTATTTGCTATATTAAATCAAAGAATTAAAAACATTATGTCGATTAAAAACATTAAAACATTATATCGATTATTAAAAAATATTGAAGATTAAGATAAATGTAAAGTATTAACTACTAGTTTGCAAATCAATACAAATTATTATCAAGTAATATTTCCTAAATTGTAATATCGTTTAGTATAAACACGTATAAATTTTGACCATGTATAATATGGAAAATACAAAATTTTTTTTTTTATAATTTCGTATTTTTAATTTACATGAGTATTGAAAATTTGATTTAAAAGCATTCACAATTTTGTAACGTTTTCGCACAATAAATTAAAATATAATCAATGTAATATTAAAAAATAAATGGAATTTGGCTTAAAGTCAGTACTGACAAATATGTAATTTGTCTTCTGAAAACTTAACCAGTGGTCATTCCCCCTTGTAATCAATAGTAATAGATATGCAGATTCAGTATCCAGGGTGCAGCACTAAATAGCTATTGTATTGCATTCACATTGTGGAATCTGGGATTAAATACCCCCAAATGTAATTTTTTTTTACTAGAAACTTAATCAGAGGTCAGGGGAAGAATATGAAATATATATAGCAGGTTCAGCCTTGTTCCGGGTTGCAATACGAAACTTATAACACTATATCCAAGTTGTGACAAAGCAATTTGGAATGATTACACACAGACGAAAAATCAAGAGTATAAGTTTTGTTTCATTGTTTTTTAGGAAAGGGAGAAAAAACCGGATAGACTTTTAGGTCAGTTAGATTTTTGCCCAATTTTGTCAAAATTTTTGATTTGTTAATTTTTGGATTGTTAGCTTGGCAATTTTTGGCATACTATTTTGGCAGTCAAAATTTTTTTGCCTTGTCAATTTCGAACTAACGAACCGAACTTTTCAATTTGGAAATAACATCATATCCACAATCTTTTTGGTGTCGCTGGTCTTGCTTTTGAAAACTTAGCAGAATATATCAAAATTTTAAAAAGTATTAAAAATGATAAAATAAATGCTTTTAATAATAATAAAATATAAACTGCTTCTGATAAAGGTCTCGATTTAGATTATTACTTAAACAACTTTTCCATTCAAAATATTTTATTTATTGATTGAAAAAAAAAGTTTGATTGTCAATGTTCCTTTTTATTTAAATACAAAATAGATTTAATATTTTTTTAGAACGATAACAAAATTAAACCATTCTTACATGATAAAGGTACTTGAATTTCCTGTTTTCCCAACGGCAGATAATAAATTATGTTTAAAACAAAATTATTGTATTTTTTTATTCCCTTTCATTTATTAGTTGAACAAAAGTATATGATTTTCAATGATCTGTTGCTAAATACAAGAGATTTAATATTTTTAAGAGAACTTTTTAAATTGAGGAGAATTTAACGATAACAAAATTAATCTTTTTCTTGCATTTTCATTAATTCAGTCTTATAAGGAATATAATAAAATAAATTATGGTGAAATATGTTTAAAATAAAACACAAAGTTGCCAGTATTTTAAGCCCTTTCATTTATTAGTAGAAAAAAGTTTGTTTTTCAATAATCTTTTGTTAAATACAAAATTTAATATTTTTTATGAGAAAAATTGAGAATTTAACGATAAAAATTAATGTACCATTCTTACGTAGTTAAGATATGCTGCAAGTTAATTCTGTTTTCATCAGTCTTATTATAAGGAAAGATAATAAAATAAATTATAAAATTATGTGTAAAAACAAGCACAAGCTGCCTATATTGTAAGCTTCTTTTCATTTTTTAAATTGTATTGTTTTTATCAATAACATAAATAATTATAAGTTGTTTAAATTTTACATAAAATTTGAATTATTTGCATAAAAAATATTTTTACGACGGTATATCTAAATGACTTAGAATATTTATAACACACTCCCCCAAAAAAAAAAAAAAAAACGTACAGGTAATAACTTAATTGTGACTAGATTTTTTATATTACCTTACCAAACATTTGATTTATGAAACATATTCTATGTGAAAAGCGTGGACTCTTTTACAATATTTATTTATAGGTTTTTAAGTAAATATTTTTCAACCTTATATAAATTTAGAAAAATTTCCTGATAGTTTCAAATAGATTTTCAAATAAATCACTCATTTTTAACACTGGTAATTTATTTCTTGTCGCTTAAGAGTTGGTTAAAAAAAAAATGAATTTATTTCATTAAAGGGAGCAACACAGTGAAATAATTAAGGTAAGAAATTCAAATTTTCTATTAATATTGAAATAGTATTATTTCACAAAAAAAAAAATCGCATAAATGAAACATTTAGTTCACAAAATATTATACATTTCATTCCAAATATTTCGATTGATTTTATAATTTCATGTATTAATAGCTTAAATAAATAAAAAAAAAAAAAGAAAAATGAAGAGAATATGCACTTCGGAAAAATTTTAAGTGAAAAATTCATTGTAATTTAAAAATAAAAAATTAAATTATTTATATTTCAAACAACTTGCCAACTTCCAGTAAATTTTGATGTTTCAACCAAAATTAAAGTGATTTATATCTTCTATGAAAGAGAAAACGAATTTTTCATTGAGCATAATAGAAGTATATAAAAATAACTAAAATCATTTACAATTACAATTATTACATTATGAGGATATGAAAGAATAAATAGCAACATATACTTCACGAATGTATATGTAGGATTTGCTTTTGCATCAAGATTATATGAAAGTACATATGACTCAATTATAATTATATTTTATAATAACAATGGCATTTAACAAGTTAGTGTGTTTCAGAAAAATTTAAACTATTTTTTATGATTAATGGTTAAAATATAAATATTAATTATTATTTTACATTGTTACGATCATACCTTTAAACTCTGTATTGACAAATAGGAACTTATCAGGTTATGTTGAAAGTCTTCTGTCAGTTAAAGATAAATGATTGAATCTCAAGAGAGTTTCTGTCATCCCATGATTCTCTGTTGAATTGTCACTATTTCGATGTTAAGATTCAGAGTAGAAATATTGGAGCTGGAACAATGCCAAGTTATCTGCCGTTGTAAATCTAGATTTTTGAAAACATTTAAAATTTTAAATATTCATAAATTTGTTTATAGATCTTTATGTGGGACTGAGTTGAGTTGGTGGTTGTGTAGTCGTGTTTTGGTACCTCTAGAGCACGTTTTGAAACTGTGGAGGTTTAGTTTGTCGCTTTATAGTCATTTTGTGCACACTTTGGTCTAATTAGATCGGGATCTACAGTTTAAAGTGGATTCCGAACGCCCAACTTTACATCTATGTCACCGCCAGGATAAACTTGTGATGCCAACGGCCAGCGTACGCTGGCCGGTGGCAATCAAGCTGGACCGAAACTTGAGATAAGTCACATTAAAAGTTATTATCGTGGTTTGTGTCGCACAGTAAATCTGTACACCCTGAACGTTTCGTTTTGGCTATATATGGAGAAGTGGACGAATATCCAGACGTCACAATGGAGATGTTCGTTCCAAATCAGGACGATAAATTATGGAGTCTAACTGGAACATCCAGGAATCTGCTGATCTAGTGAAGAATGAGATTAGGCCAAAGTGAAAGACATTAAAATACAACATTTTTTTTTTGTTATTTCCAATGGCAGATTATGAACAGTTACAGCAAAAAAAGCACAACGAGAAAAAAAACTGAAAAAATACAACAAAACATGCTGAAACAGAGTTCATTAATCTAACAATAATGCCAAGTTGCAGATCTTTTAGCCACTAAAAAGTGGTGTACCAAATGCACCACGGGGAGGTAGATCTACTGCGCACCCAAATACAACAACATTGACATTAAACAATCCTTTTATTTATAAAAAATAAAAAGGCTTTTTGAAAGGATTAATATGTTACTGAAAAAAGCTGTTTTCAAATGTTATATTTTTACTTACCAGATTGAGATGTTTCAACAAAGGTCACTTTTGACCTGCATTTGCTTTACAGTAGTAGATTCAGCAGTATCTATAGTTCACCATGGAAAGTCTTTTACACTGCAGTAATGTATATTTTCTCACTACAATTTGGAAAGAATACTTTTTTAGAGGGTTATATAGGTATGCCCACCTACATTTTGGAAGCCAGAGGAAGGATTTTCATTTTCTCGTTTTTTGGGAAATAAAGTGTGTTTAATATAAAAAATCTAGCTTTTTACTTTGGATGCACTGATGGCCGAGTAGCTTTCCTTTGAGCTTCGAAACCAGTTAATTTGTTAGTCTTTCTAGATTATGTGGTTCTTTTATTGGATTTCACTTAAACTGTAGTTCCCGATCTAATAAATCGTGTGTTTTAAGGTAGTGTTACTCGGGTCCGTAGCATATTTTCAAGCTACACGTGCCCCCTGCAGTGCTAAATGTAACAACGGTGCAGCCCTTGCTTATGCCATAAATGTTAACTGTCTCCTGTATTGCCAGCTGCATTCGAACAACAACAATAAGTAATTTAAAAACAGAAGAATACTTATTTAAAAATGTAATTCCTTCCAAGAGAACTTTCAAGGGTAAAATGGCTAATGTGTAGAAAATTTTGAAAAACAATTCACACGTTCCATCGTAATAGTATTTCAAATAAATTAATTTTAATAATAACAATAATTAGATTTTCCTGCTAAAGTTAAAATTAAATTCCTTGTACGCCTACAAATTATCACTACACCTCGTGACAGTAATAAAAAAATTTCAAAATAATTAAATCTTTTTGTTAATTTTTTAATAAATTTAATTCAATGCTAATAAGTTCTTGTTTTATTTGAACAGTTTGGTTGGTAAAAATAGTTGACATCTCAACACTTTTTTTTTTTTTGCATCTGAGACACTTTTAATAAATTTAAAATTTCCTCTGGGTTAATGAAATAATATGTTTTAAAACATACGTAATTAAAAGTTCTGATGTCTCAAGGAAAAAAAAAAGGATGCTTTCAAAAAAAGTTCACGTAGGTGGGTAATTTTTAAAATGTTTCCTCTACCGGAAATTTCACTCCATTAGAGTCCGTTGCCAACTTTTTTTCTAATTAATTAATATAGGGAATTTCTAAGATGTTCTTTTATGTTCAGATTTTCAATAATAGAACATATCCCTGTTCTTGCAATTAAAGTCAGTTGTAAAACAGAAAAAAGGAAGTAAAAAAAATTCCTTTTATTTATTTTTAACTTAAAAAAATAGTCTTACTCGTAATTTATAAAATGTTTATTTCTAAAAATTTAAGGAAGTCGTCAAATTACCAGGTGCTTTTTTATGAAAAAAAGTCTTCTGAAAAAAATAATGTATTTAGAAAATTTGAAGTGGCTCAAGATTTTAAATGAATAAATAATATTATAAAAATCCTCAAAATACATTGAAAAATAACGGCTGTGTGGCTAAATAAATAAAAAAATATATTGTTTTTGCAAAACTTAAGCAACAACTTTGAAAATTATTTTACTCGGCAACAGAAACAAAATTTTGTAATTTTCTCTAGTTTTGATCCAAGTTTTTCTTATTCAGTAAACCAGCGAACAATTCACCAGGTCATCTTGGTCCATTGTCAATTTGTAACTATGAAAATCAGTTAAACCAGTGTTCTCTAATAAAATATCATAAAATAAGATGACGTATTTATTGTTTTTAGTACTATCTTCTTTCAGATTTGAGTATTATTTATCAAGATATTGGATGTGGATCTTTATATCGATTCCCATCTAAAATAAAAAAAAAAAGTAATCAATTCCTTTTACATATTTATCAAAGAGTCCGTCTATCTAGAATCGGATTAGAAGATCTTCTCAAAATAAGCCGGTATTAGTGTTGCAGAAAAACATCGTATTGTAAAGGTGCAAAGATTCTGGAATATGAAAAAATAGATGAAAAACTGGATTTTCCAAAGATCAGTTTTGTAATAAGTTTTGATCAAAAAAAAATTATTTTGTGAAAAACTATGTATTTCCGCGTATTTTTTTAAAAAAAACTGCATTTTGATGAAGTAAAACTCCCCGAATCATACATTCAGAAATAGAATAATTAAAATTTTCGTTTTATTTGGACTTCCCCTTTTATTTTTAATTTTGGAATATTTCCCCTATGTAAAAAAAATGTTTATGAATATTTTGCCAAAAATATGTCCGATTTAAAACATTTGGTGATAGAAATTAATAGATTTAAATCCGATTTATGTATTTTTTTATACATAAACTATTTTCACATACAACGATTCGTAAAACTATTTGTCTGCCAATTAAAATGAAATAATTAAACAAAATTCTTTAAAAACAAAACAAAAAAACTTCAATTATTATATAAAAATTGCATTGAAATGGCTTATCTCTAAAATCAATAGTTTTATTGTAATTTTAAATTCAATGTTGAATCATCCTATAACAAGGAAAAACAAACAATGTACTTAATCCACTGAAAAGTGCATATTCGATAACTTTACAGTTTATAGGAAATATATTACTTTTACTTATTATATTGCTATATAATCTAATAAATTTTATTTTTATCGGAATAAAATTTGCCGTATATCTTTTTATCCCTTCTTATTCAACCGCAATAAGGAACGGTTAGAGAATTATATGAAACTCCTTTATCAATGTTTTTATATGCATTATATATCTAAATTATTAGATATTGATTTTTATTAACTAGAAATCGCATATGTCCAATAATCATCAATATAAAAGTCAAAGTCTAATATGTGCAAAACTCATTAGACTTTGACGAGGGGATTTGGGCATATCAATGTAAAAAAAATCAATGTCTAATGAGTTTTTGCACATATTAAACATTGACTTTGTACTGAAATTGATGAGTTTTGGACATATCAATGTAAAATGCTGTCCCAAAGTAAAAGTCAATGTCTAATATG
>BPLR01015359.1:0-41244 GCA_021605095.1 Caerostris extrusa | reverse complement strand
ACAGTTGAAAATGTTGGTATGCGAAGGGGCTGCTTCAAATAACGCATAAAAGGAATTTTTTTTCGTCTAAATTTTTCCCTTTACACTATCACGAAGAGCTATCCGACTATCTATACATCTATATACGTCTGCGCGACTGGATAGATGCTGCCCAAAGACGAGGTACTTTTGGACGCACGGCGAATTGAAATGCTGAAAGCAGATGCACTTTGAAAAAGACCCTGTATTTCCGCTTTATATTTTTGTTTCCTTTTTTGCTTGCTTTATTGTTTTGATTATTCAGAAAAATATAAACGAACGGCTGCAGCTAACGTCAAAAGTTGTTTCTTTTATTTCGCCCTCCTCTCTTTTCTTTGTTTTTTCCCTTTGCACGATGACAGCGAGGAGTGCAGACGCAGCTGTTGAAAACAATGGTGGAAAATATTCGGAGACCTTATCAAATACAGCACAGTTGCGATCAATCATAAATAAATAAAAAAAAAAAGTTTAATAATAAAGAAGACGAAGTCTCTTGTCATAAAAACGCTCGAGAAATATTCCTTCAAACCCAGAGTTGATAATGAAGAGATACTTTTGTTAAAGAGTTTTTGAGGCAAATGCTTATCTTAATTTTGTTTATCTGGAATAGTAAGAATCTAAATTTGAGTTCATCTGTATGAATGTTCTGTTTAAGGGAAAATTATGTACCTTTATGAGGCTCTAAAATGTATATGTTCTAACTGTAAATGGTTTTTAAAAAACCCAATTGTTCTTGTAGTTAGTACTATTAATTACAACAATGCTAGAAAAATTTACTTCAGGGTCCCTCCACCTTTTGTCTTTTAGAAGACTGTGTGTTTTTATAATAAGCTTTTTAAACATTTATATATGAGTTTATCATTTGAAATACATTTACAATAAGAGGTTATTATTTCTTAACTGAAAAAATAAGTATTTATGAAAAAATTACAGCCGTAACCATTTTAGAAACAGATAGCCAATTTTACACACACACACCAATATATCCAAGAAAGAGCTAGAGGTCACTGGCGAGTCCAAATATCTCCGTATAAAATACAACTGCTAATCAGGTCAGAGGTTTCATTAACAGTTAGTTCCAAGCAGAACAATCAGAGATAATCACAGAGAATCACTCAACATAGACAGTTGAGAAAGGATTGTCAGAACATGATGATCAATATTTTGTTGTGTTCATTATAAAATGTAGAGTGCTGTTTTTTTTCAAATATGTCATTAAATTATATGGCAGCTAAATGTGGAGTAGTCATTTAACCAATTAACTAATCACCAGTCTACAACTTTCAATCTAAGATTGATGGTCTGGGAAGAAACCCACTAATGGACAATCAAATAACAGACAGAGCAATTTTTTTTTTTTTTTTATCATAGAAAAAGAAACAGCAGAAACCTGTTTGATAAATTCTAAATTATATTCATATGTAAAATTAATAGTTATGTAATCAAGAGAAAAAAGTAAAAAGTTCTTAGAAAAGAATAGTTTTACTTTTCAGTAAATAATAAGTAGCTTTTATATGCTGAAATAAACATCTGAATTTACAAAAGTCGTCACACGTAGATTTAATATGATACAGAATATTTGAATCTCTATTTACATTAATAAATTAGAGGGATCTTAAATTTCTTAAACCACTGTTCTATAATTAAATATTGTATTAATTAAATAAGAAATAATTAGTATAAATGCAAAAAAATCATAGTCACTGAACAGTTACTGTAATACACATTTTAATATAGTTACAGGCAAAACTTTAACTATTTTCAATGTTGAAAAAGACCAAATGAACTTAATATACAATATTTTAGTAATGAAAACCAATTATTGTTATTAAAGTTTTGCTGTAATGAAAATGTTACTTATTATTCATTTATTGCAAATACACATTTAAAGAATTAATTTATTTTAGTACGCATTCATTATTTCAATATAAACAATAATTTATAAATGCATTTTATTAATTATTATATTATGCACCTCAATTCTGTTTTTACTTTTTTTTTTACACATGTTTGATTTAATACAAATTAGAAAAAAAATTTGAATCTTTTTACACAACTTATTTTGATTTAACACCACCGATCCAAATTCTAAAGCTAAATTATTGGCCGAATGTAAAAGATCTCGTACTTCCTAATAGGATTAGATTTTATATTCATGAAATAGTGACATTTATATTTTTTCTGTTCAAATGACGATTTACTTTGCATCATCTATGTGCAATCTTTATGTAATAAAATGTTTCATATTAACAACATACAAACTCAAGACTTATTGTATTATTTTTGCTGATTTCTTTGACTTTAACGAATCTTCTATTTTTCCATAGATGGAATACATTTTTTCTTTTTACTTTTATTCTTCGGGAATGTATGTTAACAGAATGTAAAAGAGAATTAGGCACATTAAAAAATCTTCTAAATATTGATCCTATTTTAAAGAAAAAAATCTTTTTTTACTGTAAATAGTTTTAATTTCAATTCAAAGTATTATGAGTAAAATGTCTTTCATATATAATAAGATGATTTAAATGACAAAGTAGTTGAATATGCACATTTAAAAATACACATTATATGAAAAATTCTACGTCAATTTATATAAAAAAATGCACATTCTACCGAATAGCGGCTTCGTTATTAAAATTACGATAATTAAAAGGAAAATTTCCGTACTCCACACACATTTTTATCTTACTAAACGTTCATGCTTTCTTGTTTAGAACCAAAGGCTTTCGAGAAAAATAACGAGGAAATGCAATTAGGAAATAGCATGTAACAATTATTTCTGACAAATTAGCATCTGTAAAGGCTTGCCACAGCTTATTTGTCTTTGATGCACATTTTTAAGCTAATTGGAATGGCATTGCACTTTGCAAAAAACGAAAACAATGTTTTGTTGAAAAGATACAAATTCCTTTTCTGTTGGAGTGTTTTGGTTTCGTTATGGATTAGGACGTTTTCATTATTTGCGCATGAAGGCTTACACTTTTATTTATGTTTTTTTTATACTTTGCTTTAGGAATAATTACATAAATTGGCGAAGCTAGTAAAGGAAGCTTATTTACATGACTTCTATAATTTTGTTATAGAAGGTGTTGAAAACATAAATAGGAACATAATATATCGTTCAAAATTATTTTTAAAGACTTGAGAAATATACTTTTATATTTTTATATAATTTTTAAACATTTTATTTTCAATAGGTAACATTAGATTTGCAATAAAAAAATGTTATTGAAATTATGATAAATTACGGAAAGAAAATAGTTATAGTTATGTTCAATTCAAAATAGTTATGTTGTTTTAATTTGACTATTTTGTTTATAATGGGGATGATTATCCTACCGATGATAATCATTCTTTCACTAATAAATTTGGAAGATACTCGGGAAGTTTTAATAAACAATTTATAAAAAAAGCATATCTTTTTATAACAGCTATGCTATGTCATAATTAAATATGATTGCATTGAATTTGAAATGTTACAATTTATAATATAGTATCTTTCATTAAAATTATTTATTTTTGTCTTAATTATTGTCTACACAAGTTATTAACTGTACTTAAAAATATTTTGTATCAGAATATATATTAAAAGACAGTTTTTTTTTTAAAAATATTACTAGATTTTCTAAATTTGAAATAGATTTACAATATTTTCGTATTGAACACAAATGAAAAATTTCTGTTTATTAATTAAAAACTATTTGTGTAAACCTTTTTTTATTTGCCGTTGATAGTGCAGATATTTTAAATAAAAAAATGTAAGGAAAGACAAGCTAAAGAACTTGTCTATTATTAAAAGCATATATTGCATAATTGCTTGCACATAAATGATAACTCTTTATAGAAGATTTCAATGATTGGGTGAATTCAAATTCTGCCAGTAATTGAATTGCCTCAATTATTTAATAAAATATTTTACCTATTATTTAAAAATGTATTTTATCAATTTGGTAATAAATTATTTTATTATGTTTCTCGGTTATTATTCAAGTTCAAACAAAAATAGTCCGTCATTTTTTTCTACATATAGAATGATTAAAACCCATAAAAAAGAACATTAAATCATCATAATGATACTAACTGAAACGCATTTATTACTTACTGAATGTCATTTTTATTCTTTTAGATTTTTGAAACATTTTTCATAGAAAATAAGGGTTTCAAAATATATTATTTTAATCCAAAGGAAATATTTTTTACCTAAAAACGAAGACCTTCTTCGAAAACTTTCAAGAATTCTAATTCCTTACAAGATACATAAGAAAATATAAGTGGGACGTGTGTGTACAAAAAACATTTGTTAGAGAAACCTATGTTTGAATCTTTTCAGAAGTTTGCTGGAAAACTTGTATTGTCAAACTTGTTTTTAGTACAACATTTCACGTGGATTTATACTTTGATTTAATTTTTTAAATGATTTCTGTTTTGCTATGTTTGAACACAAAGTGATAAATTATTCTTTTTGGATTAGTAAATCAAGTATTTGAATAACATTCTGAAATGTATATTGTTTATTTGCTGCGTAATATTATCATAAATTTACATTCTCTTTTAAAATAACATTTTTAATAATAAATTATATTTATTCTAACGATACTTAGAAGTTAATTTCTATTATTATACTAAAATTAAGCGTTTTTTCTCATTCTGACCACTGCTATAAAATAAATCAAATAAATAAATTGTAATTTAACTATAAATAATTTTTGAATGTATTTTCAAATTTGTATGGTTTGCACTATTATTTCTGATTATCATATTAACAGTGAATTAATTCTATCTCTTAATGTTATTTTATTAATGTTTAAAATTGTTTTGAATAAAAAAAATAATACAGTCGAGCATTTTTCTGCTTTATATATAATTTATGAGGAATGTTTTATCATTTAAAGTATTAGTGATAAATAATTTTCAAATTTTTCATTCAATT
The DNA here is from genome assembly GCA_021605095.1 of Caerostris extrusa. Taxonomy (NCBI): domain Eukaryota; kingdom Metazoa; phylum Arthropoda; class Arachnida; order Araneae; family Araneidae; genus Caerostris; species Caerostris extrusa. The sequence continues at coordinate 36,293 of BPLR01015359.1, read as the reverse complement.
TCCGTACTTTTCATATATTAGTTTAGTATTTGTGTTGCATTTCCATTTATTATTATTTAAATTATTAAATATATGTATATATACATTATTATTACTGAAAACATTAATATAAAAAAATGTTTATAAAATACACTTGTTATAGATAATTAATTACATCAACCATAATTAATAATATATATTAAGCATAATTAACAAATATTTTATAAATAAATTCATAAGTCAACAGTACATGTCAACAATGCATTCAAAATAATTATCAAAATTGGATGTAATACATTTTAAAGCATTAAATTTATTGGAAGATCAAGGTCATGTAAAGTAAGGTTTATCACTTCGGATAGCAATATTCATGTTGCTAATAAAATAACCATTCCTAGATATCTGGTTATACACGATAAAATTTGTAACTGTACCTCCTCATGACACGTTATAGATTCCTTCATTATCCGTGAGGAAATGGCATCTCTATTCCCTTGTTAGTTTGCCCAATAAACATGCATGGGATAAGATAAGGGAGGTTGGACCTGAAGTGGTTGGGATTTGAAAAAGACATTCTTATTGAATAACCAAAACGCTCCATTAAAATGTTTTGTGTATTAATATTAACAATTAGAAAAATGTAATGTATTTTTCATCCAAATATGTTATAAGTAAATGTCTAATTTTTAATTATATTTCATTTATACAATAAAATAATAAAGTGACACTTGAATTTAACTGTGGTTCTCAGAAATTTTCTATAATATTAAATGCTTTGCTGTTACGAGTTTCAAAATGTGGCATTTTGAATTTAAACACTAATTTCAAATCACGATTATTTATTCTTATTTAGATTTAACAATTTTTGTTAATTTGACTTAGTTATATTTTTATTTTGTTTGTTTTAATATTTTTAGATTAAATAAAAAATGACAATTAACATTAAAATAAAATAAAACAGGAAGGCTAATATTTAACAAGAATTTTTAAACAATATGGAATATTAAAGTGTATATGAAATATATATATAAAATATTTTTAGCATAATAAACTGAAGAATTAGTTTAATAGATAAAGCAACTTAAGATATGTTTGCCATTTTAGCAATAATACTTTTTGTATTGAGAAGTTTTTATTAGAAACATATCAAATTAGTCGCTAAACCATTTAAATAAGCACAAATGATTTCTTTTGAGACATAAGAAAAAGTAATTATTAAAAAATAAATTCTAAAATTTTTCAGACAAAATTTCTTAGCAGTTTATAAAATTAAAAAAAGAAACCTGCTGCTAGATATAAGGATATTAAAATATGTAGATAAAAAGAATTTATATAATTAATGAACTCCAAACATAGGTAAGAATTATACGTTAAATATTCAACGAAAGTCTTAACTTTATCTAGCATTACAGAAATTTTATTTTTAAAAATTTTGCTGATTATAGACGCGAAAATATGGAAAGTAGACTATGAAAAATCATTCTGAAACTGATAAAAGTGTGTTGTTTGCTAAAACCACACAAAATATTATTATTAACCATTTCTTTAAAATAAAAATCTTTCGAATATTTCCATGTTTGTATGATATTATAACATATCATCATTCCGATATTTATATTTTTGCAACAGAAAATAAGAATCTTTCATACTGCCTCAAAAATATAAATAAATGCATGAAAGTAAACAAGCCCTAACAATGTTATTACACTTACAATGATATTTTACACTTCCACATAAAATGTAAAAAGCAGGAATTCCTTTGTAAATATAAAAAAATCTCAATCTTTTATGAAAGGTTTAAAAACCGAAATATGCCTATATTTTGAAAGTGTGTTTCTCTGCAAACAGTATATGAAATGAAAAAAAAAAATTGCTAGATATTCTTCTACAGTCTATATGTAGGAATGAAACATTTAACAATTTTATGTAACAACGGTGAAATTTATTTAAATTATTGATTAGGATCACTATTTATTATATGTAATCCAATTGTGACATCCGGAATGATCTATTCATTAGGTAGGTACTTTTCCATCAAGTCATCTCAATATTAACTTCGTCAAAAATATTTGAACCATTTTCGTATATACAAAATTTCGTATATTAAATTTGTGGACCGGTAAACAATCCATGAGGTGTTTGAAGGGACATTATAAGTATGGAGACATTTCAGATACTACTTCCGAGGGCATTTATACCAAGTTACTAAGTAAGCAGTTAGAAAAGTAGGATGTTAGTAAATTTGTAAGCAGTTAGAATATTTGAACAGTTTTCATATATACAAAATTTATTATTTTAAATCTGTGGACCTGTAAACAATCATGAAGTTTGAAGGGCGTGTTACGTATGGGGACATTACAGATACTACTTCCGAGGGCATTAGTACCAAGTTGCAGTGCAATCAGGGTATAAACACTGATCTTTTGAAGTGATTTCCACGATACAAATGCCAAGAATCGTTTGAATCAAAAAATCACGAATTATAAAGCACTAAATTAAAAATAATGAGTTTTTTAAACGCGATCTATTCTGTCCTTTTTCATAAGAAGTATATTTGGCACAATACTAAAAGATCAAACGACGATTAAGGTTGCAAACGAACTACTGTAATTATTTTTAAAATCTCTGGATATACGTATGATAAATAAAGAACAATTACATAATTACAAGCTTATTTTCTGTAATTATTTTAAAGTCTTTATTTTTTGTAAAAAAGAGCATAGAAAAATATTAAAGATATCCTGTCCAAACTAATTACTGTCTATTTCTATTTAGAAAATGAATTTTTGTTTAGACATTTCAAATTAAGTTGCCCATTTCTGCTCTTACACAAAAATTAATATAATTGTGCAAGCTGGTATGTTTCATCAAAAAATAGGTTTTGATCTTGAGTGCATTTGACATTTATTTTAATGAAGTCTAGACTGTTCGCAAATAAAGAGAATAATGAGCAAAATAAACTTGTTTTATGTGTATGTTGTTTTCGTAATTTGAATAAATGTTAATTATTTTTATAGTTTTTCCTTTCTTATATTATTATTATCAAATATGAGACAAGACAAACTTTTTGCGGATGATAATTTACAATATAAAAGATGAAATACTTTAGAAATATCATTGAAAAATTTTAAAACTTTTAGTTAATGAGCATGACAATATATATTTTTATAAATATAAAATTTAAAATGAATTGTTAAAAATAATTTTGAAAATTCTTTCCCATATTCGTAAGTTGAATGTAATGAAAAAAAAATTAATATTTCAGAATATAAATTGTTAAGTAGGGTAAATGAGTAAATTTAAAAAAATGGCTTTCAAATGTTTTTAAATAATCATAACATTTTTAATTTTATTCTAAATAATGCATAGTTTAAAAACCAAGAACAAATTATAAACATTTTTGATTTCTTTTTAACCTCATACAAATTAATTTTAATTTTAAAAATAAGGGAATTAAAAAAAATTAAGGATTTTGAATTTATAAATTTATAAATGAGACCTCATAGACTAAAGTACTAGTATATTTTCGGGTGTTTTAATATGATATAGCTCAAAAAGATGTATGGTATCTAACATAAATTTACAAAGAAGTAAAATAGAACTTATAATATTAATTTGAAGAAGTTTTTAAGTCAAATGTTTTATGTAGAATATATGAAAATTTTAAAATATTAAAAATTAAATTCGATAAATTTTATTTTAAGAGATATTTTCAAACACAAAGTTTTACAAATTCTAAATTTATAGAACCAAAACCAAAGATATCAGGAATTCTAATTCCTATCTTTGTCATAATAATAATAATTTGTCATTCATAAGTTAATGAGAAAATATGACTAATATGAGTAATTTGCTTTATGAAACATTTTTATAAAATAAAAACCACTTAATAGAAAATATTATAGCTCCTTTAGCAAAATTCTGAAATTTTGAATTTAATTAGCAATATATTTTTAGTCTCTTTGTTTACCTCTTAATGCGTTGGCATGAAAAACCCTCAGAATAAAGGTTAAATGTTTTCAATAAAAGAAGAAAATCATGGAAAAGGAGATTCTAAAATACAACTTAAAAACACAACAGCCTAAAATGTCATCACAAAAAGTAATTTAATCCTTTTAAAACGTCCACTCTGCGCAAGATATTTTTCCTTGGTAGTAGGCGTAACTATATAGGTCGAAAGTAATTGTCTTTAGTAGAAGAAACACATTATTGGCGACAGTAAGAAAGTAATTAAAAGATTATAAAGGACACTAAGAGCTTCTAGTAACTAGGTAGAGACAAGACACCAAATTTTAGTTTCTGTGCCAGTTGAATAACCTTTAACATTATTTATACTTTTGTATTAAAAAAATTTCTATAGCTTCGTTATAAGTTACAAAAATTTTGTTATCAAGTTAAATATTTATGAAAAATTGTATATAAGATTTAAATTAATGTATATTTTTATTAAATTTGCAAATTTTTAATAAAATCATGAGAAGAAGTATTAAAAATTCACGATGATTGTGTCTTAAGGATACAAAGCAAAAATGTTTCAATTTGCATACATGAATGACCTTAAGTTTATTTCGGACTGCATTCTTACTAATGTATTATTATTTTAATTATTCAATATATAAAATAATTTATATAGTAAATGTACAAAGAATTAAACTATTACATTAATTAAAAACATATATGCATTCCAAATTGGAATGTAAAATTTATCATATTACACACACACACACACACACACACACACACACATATATATAAATATACAAGGTAAAAAAAAGAAATAAATGTGAAAAATATGTCAAAATTAAAAAGTTGTATGTTAATTTTCGAAGAAATCTAATGTTAAAAAATGTAGTATTTATCGATTAAAAATATTGGAATAGTGTTAACCATGTAAGAGTATATTTTTAATTACATAATTTTCAAGGATTTAGATAGAAAATTATCTATAATATATATATATTTTATTTACAATCATGCAGAAAATAGAAGTATTAATAGTGGAATTTTGTGATTTGATAAGAAATTTTATAATTTTCAATAAAAGCATTTTTAATTATTAATTATATAAAATAAGTTATATAATAAATGTATAAGTAATGGAATTTCTTCTTTGTATAAATTTTTATGGTATTCCCTCATTATACTGGGTGCTCAGATAATACTTCATAATTTGTGATGGGCAATCTTTGCTTGGAGTAAAGGACTATGCTTCTTCGATTCAAATATTTCGAAAGCAAAAGTATAATGTCACATCTGATGGACGCGAAAAATAAACTTTAATGAGTCAATTAAATAACAAGTAATTCACAATGTAAATTACATAGATTCAGACAATAACATAGGCATGTGCTCAAAATGAACATCTTGTATATCAAGACGAACAACCGCTAACTGAATAAGATATTCCAGCGTTATGTCCTGAAAGTCAAACCACATGCGTAGTCTCACTCTATAAGTTACTGGGGTTGGATATTACAGTCTCTTCATACGCTCTTGAAGGAATAATCCAAAGATCTGACGGTCATAAAGTCAGATCCGTATAAAAGTATGTGGATTCATTGTTGCGAAACATGTCACGATATTGGGGTGCGAATGACCACATGCTAGATAGTAAGAAGCATACTCATTCGTAGTTTATTATGCATTGCTACTTTCTGTAAATAAATTACATATTGCAATATTTTTCAATCGAGTACATGACCATTATGCGAAAATTGCCAAATAGTTGAAAACGAACTCTTTGTAAATCTTTCTCTTACCTAAGCCTAGAAATATATATTTAATTTTTATTTTCTTGGTTCTTTTTGGTCTCATTTTTTTTGCAATTTCACTTGTTTTCAGTAAAGCCTATAGATTTGGTATATGGTTCAAATCTATGGTTTGATTGTGTAATTATCACTAATTCTAAGTGAGGGTTCTCGCTTTGTTTGGTTTATGTGGTATTGAATCTCCATTCACTACCAGTATATCCCTGTATAGGTATGTTTAAGTGTTTGTAAGTAAAGATATAAACATTTAAGTTTAATATATTTTCTGCATCAGCCAAAATATAGTTGTTATCTAATAACGGCTTTTTTTTCAAATAAACATCAATAAATAATGCTTTTAAACTCATTATATTTCACTTAAATTGATATTAATTAATAATTGCTTAAAAAATTATTTTAAGAAGTGTGCATTTAAATATGATATAAGTTATTAGATCAATGAAAATGTTTGACATATTTAACATATTTACTCCATGTATTATAAAAAAAAATCCATTCTAAAATTGATAACATATTAACATTTTATAACGAAAATATTAAATGTTAGCCATAAAAATATATATGACAAATATTACACACTGTTAAAAAAATTATAAAATCATTCAAAATGAAATTTACAGAAAGTAAAATGATTTTTAAATTTTCCTAAAATTAGTTATGCCTTCATTAGTAAGTTTAATTATTTTGAGGTTATTTGACAAATAATTGAAACGAATTTCTGATTTAAAGAAATAACAGTCTGTATAAAATACCAAATATTGAGAGAAAAATTCGAAAAATGCATGCAACAAAATCATTGCAAAACACTTTTTCGTGGCAGACATCGTGTACTTGAGGATAAGCGCCTATGATCATTTCCTTATCTTTTTTTAAGGTTCACTTAGACTTGTTGAGCTTCTTGTTATCTATTTACGGTCGTTTGCGTGTTCTTAATTGCAAACATAGAGATTACAATTTTGTTATCAATAAGTTTCGTAATTTAAGGGAAGTAACTTTCAAGGAGTTAATTTTGGAAACACAGTTGAGGAACTCAACCAGTGAAGTATGCTATTATTACTATGATAGACATATTATAGAGAGCAGTTAAAATTTTTCTATAATGATTGTTGGTGAAAAGAGGCTTTTATAAAGGTTATACCTAAATAACAGTCATTTATTGTTTGATAGAAAAATGAATTAACATTATACAAATTCAAATTTTTTGAAAATATTGATGAAAAACAATTAAATACTTACATTGAAATTAAAATTAATTACATGATTAAATACAAGTTTCTAAATTAAATGATTTCATTTGATAGATTGATAGTTAATTTAATTGATAGTCAATTAAATGATAGATTAAAATTTATTTAGAAAAATTGTCTTTGAATATGTAAAAAATGTAATATTGTTTTTCTAAAGCCAGAAATATAGATGAATTTTTTTTTTTAAATTTTCATTCCATCTATAAATTTATCCTCTAGTATAATTAATAGACACAAATGACAATAAAACATGTATAAATATTCTAATTAACTAAATCAATATTATACGTACATTCTGTATTCTAATTAGGTATAATATTACCTTACGTACATTTAATACATTCTTTACATTTCTTTACATATTACATCTAATTATGACAATAAAAGAACTTTTGAATTTTTCTGAACTTTAAAATAATATAACATATTTTGTATATTTTATAATAATTCTAATGATTAACTATTTAATCCAAATAATGAAAAGTATTTTGAAACTATGATGAACATTAAAATTAACAAATACAACCTGGGAATAACAGGATTTTTAGTAAATAATATATGTTTTTAATTAGTTAAATTTAATTAAGGAAAATTAAATTTTGGATAATTAAAAAAATCTATTTGGGAAATATGGAAAAATAATATTATTATTCTCTAAATTTCATTATTGAATAATCAACTACTTTCTTAATCCTTTACTAATTGTTATTTATTAGTTGGGAAAATTTAAATGATTCAACATGACAATATTAATGTGAAAATAAATTAAATTTAAAAAGCTTAGGATTAAAACAAATTGAACAAACAATAAACTATATCTAGAAGAAAATGCCATTCTTTTATCAAAAGCAAAGACAAGTCTTTTTTGACAAGTCAAACTTAAAAGCAAAATTAATGTAAAATAAATTAGTTAAATTTCCTTTAAATTAATTTTACAAATAATTGAATTTATCATCCTTTCAAATCACTTATAAATATTTTAGTCAATTGTTTCTAATGTATCACATAAGTAATAAATAGCATAGCTAATTTCTCAAATAATTACTTTATAATTAATGTACTTACATTATTATACAATCTAATATTTATGTTAATTTTCATCACAAATGGCATTTGAATAATTCTGTAATTTAAAAAATATCATATTTATATGCATTTTAATGGATTTCAGCCATTTCAAAATATTTTTAGTACAGATATTTAACCACATAATAAAAATAAAACAGTCTCGCCCGTGTTAGTTGAGCAGCTTGTTTGCCTACAAATTTTATTGGGTATAGAAAACATATGTATTGTTATTTATATTCAGAAATTTTATTATAAATATGTATAATTCCTTACTATTATTGAAAGTGATTTATTTATCTTTAAGATTTTAAATCATTATTTGTTATATAATTATGAATAGGTGTTTCAAACGATAACGTGGTAAAAAGAAAATACTCTCAGTAAAAAAAAAAAAAAAAAACCCTACTTGAGATCAAAGGGAAAAAAAAAAAAGAATTTCAAATTTTGCCTATCTTGCAGATAGGCTGATAGTTATGAAAAGAGTTCAAGATTAGATGAATAATACCAAGGGTAGGATTTTATTACAATCTTCAACTCACTTGTGTTATGTGTTCCGTACCGAGTCAGTATCTTGTTTAAGGAACATCATCATCTCACTGACGCAACAGCCCAGTGTGGGCCAATGCCGTCTACCTATTGGTAGATTTCGAGACAAAAGAAGTTTTTTTCCAAGGTGTAGGGTTGTCAGCTCTACGGCCAATGCTCAACAGTCATTTGAGACCAGGACCTACGGTTTAAAGTGGATACCGAACCCGAAACCTCTGATACAGAGTGATACAGCGCTAGCCGCTTGGCCATTCAGGCCCTTAAAGTGCATACCAATAGAAATTATTTCTCCTGGTCTTTGACTTGGTAAGCAGTGGCTATATCCTACATAAACATGTGGTGTTAAATATATCCACTTATTTTTGAAACTGATGTTCATTCATACTTACAACGATTGCTCAGTTGATGGTTAATGCTAAATATCCTTTCCATGGTAACTTGACAAATTCATCTTAAAATATTTTATCATCATTTTCTGCAGCTCTACATTAAATAATTTTTATTTTTATTTTTATTTTATACAAAATCCTGTAACGGTGAATAACTATCTGAATATCGGTTTAATTAATATATAAACCCTTTTTATGGTGGTCAACTTTTCTTTAGACGTTTGATTCACTATGCAGGAAATAAATGATTTCATAAGTAAAATACTTGCGATAAGATGTTAAATAAAATATAGTGATCATACCCATAGATAAGACAAAATGTAAAAAAAAAAGTAATGTTCTTAAATTAAAGCCTTGTAAAAATATATATTGCGAATGTATGAATTAACATAAAATTAATTCTTGTAACATATATACAATTCATGAAAAGTTAGGATGCTTACACGCCTCCTTCTCCATATATATATACATATATATATATATATTATTTATTAATGATGAACTAACTTCTCTTCTTATCCCTAAATTTTTACATATCAGTTTACATTTCACATGGAATTACAAATTAATGAAATAAACAAAAGTCAATGTTAAACCATAATTACCTATTATGATAAATTCCATGCATATATTATTCTACGAATCATTCAATTTTTAATTAGAAAGATTGATATATTTAATTAGTGTAATTAATATTTGATGAATTTTAATTTTAATTGATATTTGAGGAAAAATTTGCGACTGAAAATATGTCACGCAATAAAGTGCTTTTACAGTATTTGTAATACTTTTAAAATCAACAAGAAATATTATTTTTAAAAATTAATAATTATAATTGAAAAATAAATTGGTCTTAACTAAGATTTAAGCCACTATTATTCAGCATTTAAATATTTATTTAACATAATAAATTTTAATGAATAAATTTAATATTGTTTAATAAGAATTTTTAATTGAATTTATCTTGCTTGTGTTCTGAAAATGAATTGAAGCAAAATTGCAATCATTAATAAAATGAAACTTTTTATTTGAAGAAAATGAAAAAAAAATTATTATCAACCCTACTGAAATCTTACAATACATATTTCTTAACAGCAAGCAAATAAATTTAAATCAATTATATTTTAATCAGGAAAATATATTCATGTCAAAAAACGTAAAAAAATTAATTTGCTTTTTTATTACTGCTGTTTTTTTTTTACAAATCATTTGAATTGTAATTTGCATTTGATACAAGATTTTCTTCTTGATTCTTTCAAATTATTTTTATGATTATACGCATATTTACATATTTATTTTTATTTATTACATATTTCCTGAAAACGAATTTTGAATTACTTCAACCTCCTTATAACAAAATTAATGACATTAGAGGAAGGGGGGATTTTACTTTCTGATTTTATTGAATTCTATTGGGAACATTTTCTTTTGGTAAAAGTTGAGATTTTTTATTGGAACTGTAAAAAAAATAATTACTGATATAGTTCTATACATATTAAAAACATGGAGAATTAGAAAATTATTCTTGCATTCGAATTTTTTAAATTTTCTCTTTTTAATTCATATGATACCTTTTAGAGATTTTATTATTATAATAATAATAATTTTAAAAATTGTAATATCATATTTTCTTTGTTAGGTATTGTATAATTTTTAAGTAGTTAAAACATATAATTATATGAAGCATAAATAATCTTAAAGTTATAATTATTCATGGCATATAAGTTCCCTCCGAGAGATATTATCATATTTAATTAAATTAAAATTATCTTTATGAAATGATAAACAATCGAAAGATTCAATTTTAATATTATTAATAACTGTTTCGTTGTTGTATTGATTTAAAAATAATCTTACATTTTTTTTTTTTTATAATCTAGAAATTCTACCTTTTGACTGAAAACATTCAGGACAAAGAATCTTTGTTAGTTACTAAATACTGGACGACTATGCTTTTTTATTATTCTGCTTTGACAAATGAGAAACAAATGAATACGACTAAACGAATTACCACAAAATTGGTTTAATTCACTGTGATAAATAACAGTATAGCAATTTAGACAAAGGGAAAAAGAAAAGAAGTTCAAAATCTGAATTTTTATCTGTTCTATTTAGAGCACTATTTAAACGAAAAGATGATACAAAAGCGGAAACTCCAAAGAGTAATAAAAAATTAATATTGAAAGGAACTTATATTGTTTGACATTTTGTTTGGTACGTAAACGTCTTTCCAATAACGCACATGAATGAAATTTTGTGTGAAAATGCACTTTGAAGAAGGACCCTGTACACATCTTCTTTATGTTCTTGTTTACTCTTTTGTTTCGATTATTCAAAATATATAATCGAATCACTGTAAATAACGACAATGTCTTACCTTTATATCAACTCAATAACTGGGTAGAGTGAACCCAGCTGCTGAAAACAATAATGGAAATATTCAATGGACGTACCAAATACGCCACAATGGCGATCAATGCTTGACAAAAAAAAAATGATAATAAGAAAGAGGACGAAGCTTTTGTCCATGAAAACGTTCGATAATATTATATAACACAGACTTGATGTAACAATTTTTAAAATAACATTCTGGTTAAATGAGAACTTTGTAACTAATATAAAATATGAAAATATTTGAAAAAAAGTTAAAAAAATGTTACGTCTAATTGTATCAATATTTGCAGATTTTTGAACTTTCTGCGCATTTTTGTGAGGTTATCTGATTTAAAAATACGACTGACATATATAAAGCTAATTGATGATTTATTTGAAGTAAAAACACCTTCTTTTCAATTAATAAAGAATTTCAATTTTTTTTTTTTCATTTTTTTAAAGAATTTTTTTCATTTATTCTATAAATTATGGAATTAATATTAATGCTATACAACAAACATTCCATAAAATATACAGGCAGTATCATGTTTAATTCCTTTAAAAGAAAATGGTATTATTTTATTATATCATTTTGACTTCGTACGTCATACATACAACGACGTCATTCCTACTGCGTTTTATTTCATCATTTTCTTTTCAGTATCTCAGTTATAAAACGCGTAATTAACAATATGGTGATATAACATCGAAATTCAAGAGGTGCTGTACATATAGTCTTGCATATAGCTTTATAGGGAAGGCTTCAGTACTGTGATATTTGATGACTAGCAGTACAAGCTTTTTAAAAAGTTTTCACTGAGAAATGAAAAAAAGCTTTGATGTCATACGTTCAAGAATAGAAGTCTATTGAAATCTATTAGAATAAAAACACGTTATAGGAAATTGCTTGTAAAAATAACAGTTTGTTCTCTTCATTTATCTGGGAATTAATCAATTTGTGTAAGTAAGTTTTGTGCGTTGTAAGATGTTTTCTTTTTACTAGGTAGGATTGTCTAGGTAGGATTTCTTTTTACTAGATAGGACAGTCATATAGACAGAGATTTACGGTTTAAAGTGGATTCCGAATCACTTGCACCACAGGGGATCGAAACGGAAACCTCTGGAACCGATAGCTAGTTACTCATTCATTAGGCTCCAAAATATAATTTTTCTAGTTTAAAATGTATAATAATATTTGCAACATTTGTTATATTTTTATAATAATGTTATTTCTTTAATATCGTTGACTTGTTCAACTACTACTACTACTACTACTACGGTACACTGTTTGGATTATCGATAAAAAGAATGAAATAATTATATAAAAGCTTTCCTGCAGTAATATTTTTCACGCATTTACCCCATATACATAATAAACAATTATTTATATCCTTCTATTGATATTTAAATTTTTTTTCTGTATTAAAAAGCTTTTTTATTACGTTATAAAATTTTATTTCATAAATTTTATCTTAATATAATCAGATAATTTTTAAAAAAATTATATAAAAAATGATGCCACAAAATTTAATTTACTATTTAGAAATAATTACTATTTGTTTACACACAAAGACTAACGATAAATTTTGGATTTAAATTTCGTGAAATGATTCCTTTTAAAAATACCTATATATAACAATTACCGCTCTATTTGTTATCTTTTGATGATAATGTTATTTCTTTAATATCGCTTACTCATTTAAACTTTTTGTGAAAAGTTTTACCTGAATGCTGTTTGAATTATCAATAAGATTATGAAATGATTATAAAAAAAATTCCTGCAGTAATATTTTCCAAACAAGATTTAATGCAATCCCAAGATTCCATTCGCAAGATTTAATGCATTCAGTAAGCATCCTTTTGAGTATAGAATAATAAAAAATATTGACATTGTTCAATTAATCAATCCTCAAATTCAATCTTCAATATCATCAAAATAAATAAATCATCAAATATTGACACTGTACTATAAGATATATAAAAAAAATTTTTTTTGCAATAAAAAGTGTTTTTTACGTTATGAAATTATATTTTATAATATTTATCATAGTAAAAAGATTTTTAATTAGAACTATTTAGAAAATGTAATTTTCATTTACTATTGAGAAATAATTACTATCTGTATATCCACAAAGATTAACAATAAATTATGGATTTAAATTTACTAAGACGTTTCTTTTTTAAAAAAATATCAATAAATTACATTTCACTCTGTGAAGTTATAAAAGTATTAAATTATGTTTCTATAAACTGCTCAACTTTAAAGCAAAAGTTCACTTATCCTTTTATTATGCTTAAAGAAAGATTAAATCCTGGCGAAGAATAGACCAGTATATCATCTTAACGATACAAACTTCAAAGCGTTTATTACATACTGAGTGTTCTTATTTTAGTTCTTGGAAAAAAGCGTTTTTTGTTGTTTTGACGTTGAAAGTTGAAAAACTAAAAAAGAAAAGAGATTTTCAAAAGCATGTTATTTCTTTTTTCTTCAACGAAAAAGTTTTTCCACCGAAAAGAAGACCTGGAAAATCTTTGTTTGATTATACGTTCAGAACTTCTAATACCCGCCAAGATACATCAGAAAGAATAGGTGGAGCGTGTATATACAGGGAACATTTGGTACAGAAACCTGTGTTTGAATTCCAAAGTTTTCTGAAAAACTTATGTTTTGTCAACGTTTATGATACAGGAACTGTATGTTAACATGTCTTTTCAAGTGTATTTATACTTTGATTTAAGTTTGTTCTAGAACTGAGCAGTGTGTCATTAACTGTTTACTAACAAAGATGTTAAAATAGTTTTAGAAATACTGAATGCATGTATTTGAATTAGGTTAGTTTCTTTTATTTATAATCTGTTGAAAATTTTATCGAATTTATATCTTGAATTAAGTATGATTTAGATTAAGCTTTTAAATTAGATTCTGCCATCAAGCTCTAAAATAGGATTTTATTGATTTAAAATTTATAATAATATTTGCAATTTTTGTTGTCGTTTGATAATAATGTTATTTCTTGAATATCGTTTAAACATTTTGTGGAAAGATTCACTTGAATGATGTTTGAATTATGGATAAATGTACGAAATAATTATAAAAAACTTTCTTGCAATAATATTTTTCAAACTTTTAATCAAGAATTAATAAATTTTCGTAAGCATGCTTTTTTATATATATAAAAAACAGATATTGACATTGTTCTTTTTTATATATATTAAAAAGCGTTTTATTACGTTTTGAAATTTTATTTTTATAAATTTTGTCTTATTATAATATTTTTATAATAAAAATGTATAAAAAAAAAAAAGATGTCATAAAACTTAATTTACTTATGAGAAATAATTATTAATTGTTTACCTACAAAGATCAAAATAAATTTCAGATTTAAATTTAATAAGATCTTTTTAAAAACACTAATAAATTACAATTCACTCTGTGAAGTTATAAAGCATTAAGTTACGTTTTCATAAATTGCTCAACTTTAAAGCAAAAATTACTTATCCTTTTATCCTGCTTCTAGGAAAGATTAAATCCTGTAGAAGAATAGACCAGTATATCATCTTAACGATACAAACTTCAAAGCGTTTATTACATACTGAGTGTTCTTGTTTTAGTTCTTGGAAAAACGTTTTTGTTGTTTTGACGTTGAAAGTTGAAAAACTAAAAAAAGAAAAGAGATTTTCAAAAGCATGTTATTTATTTTTCTTAACGAAAAGGTTTTTCCAGTGGAAAAGAAGACCTGGAAAATCTTTGTTTGATTATACGTTCAGAACTTCTAATACCCGTCAAGATACATCAGAAAGGAAGGTGTAGCGTGTATAAACAGGGAACATTTGGTACAGAAGCCTGTGTCTGAATCCTTTCCAAAGTTTTCTGAAAACTTATTTTTTGTCAACGTTTTTGATACAGGAAGTGTATGTTAACACGTCTTTTCAAGTGTATTTATACTTTGATTTAGTTTGTTGTAGAACTGAGTAGTGTGTCATTACCTGTTTACTAACACAAGATATTAAACTGGTTTTAGAAATACTGAATTTATGAATTTGAATTATGTTACTATCTTATATTTACAATATGTTGTAAAATATCTATGGAATATGTTCATTGAATTAAATATGATGCCTTTAAAATAGGAATTCCAGAAGCCAATATTTAATTTGGTTGCATATATTTGAAGTGATAAATGCATGCTAAATTACTTCAAATATATGCATAATCGCAAGTTTAGTGTTCTACATTTTTAAAAAATTAAAAAAAAAAAAAAATATATTGTTTTTTTATAATGCCTAAATTTTAATTATTTTAAATAAAGATTATTTAAATATAACTATTATATATATTTGAAAGTAAAAATAAAATCTCTCATTGTATGAAAATTGAAACATTAGTTATATGGATATTTAAAATAAACAAAAATAATTAAAGTGGTACTGAATTCAGAAAATTTATTGTTGAAATTAAAAATTGAAAAAAATTGTAAATGTAATGATTTTAATAAAAAAAAATGGGCTATATTTTCTAATATTTGATAAAATGTTTTTAATAAATTTTGAGTTAAAAAAATTTTTAAGTTTTTAAACTTTTATACAAAAATATCTAACAGTTTTGCATAACTTTAATAAATAATCTGAGATTGATGCACTTATTATAAAGGGCAGCATTTTTTTTATTAAATATGAAAAAAAAATTGTAATTATATATTTAAAAAAAAATTAAATTTAGATTTTGTAAATATAGATTGATGAATAGAAGGTTTTTTTTTTCAAAGTTCAAAATAGATACATGAACTTCATTATTATCAAAAATTTTGATAACAATATAAACTTTTCATTTTTGTAAACAATGCTCAGTTAAAACATCTAATTACAAATATTGAATTAGCTTTTCAAAAAATTACATTAAATTTACGTTAATACTGAAGTATAAACATTTTAAAGTGTATAAGTGAAAATTTTTTATTTCCAATGGGGAGCTTACAAGACAACATATAATATAAAACATAAATACAAAGGCCAAGATAGAAACAGATGACATCAGCAAATCCATCCACTTAAATCTGGCTACCCAATAATGCTTATATACAGAAACATGAGGCAGTGCAGAACAGCGAGCAAGGTGAGTCATTTCATTTCTTCCTGGTTATCACACAGGAGGCAGAAAGGGTCAGGAGACAGTTTAATTCTATGAAGGTGCTTGCAGAGACAATCGTCACCACAGAAAAGCCGTAGCAATATCACCGATACTAATGGGCAAATCACCTGCGCAGAACTCTGAGAAACTCATACTGGTCTGAAGGCCGTGTTTGTATTTGATGTATCAGATTGAAGGTGCAATAGCAGGTTTGTTGGACCATGAGACAATCGAAAGTCACAAAAGTATGGAAAATACAACGTTTACAAACTGCAATGAATAAAGGATCTCTTAAATCAAAATAGATTAAAAATATATTTTAATATTTTTTTTAAATGTTCAAATATTTTATCTACATTAAAATTGCTCATGTATTACAATAATTATGATGACAAAAATTTGTAGTATAACTACAAAAAATTGTCTCATATTGAAAATAAAATTTACTGTAACGCTATAAAATACTGTTTAGGTCTGTTATATGAAAACTTAAAATATCTATTTCACAAAAAAAAAAAAAAAAAAAAAGAAGAGTAGCCATCTTTGAAAATAAACGAGAGCAGGTATTGCCAACATTTTCACGAAAAACATTGAATTTCACGCAGAAAATTGTTATGCTATAGTAAATATTCAATTTTCAACAAAAAATATATATATATTTATATTTCAGTATTTTTTTGTAACATAGGGTAGAAAATAATAATATTTTTAGAGAAAGCGCAATATTGCCCCATGTTAAAAATAAAGGAAAAACCATATCAAAGAACCTTATGAAAACTTGATACACTTATTCCTGCTAAAACAAAAAACATATTCCTTTACGACTTCTGGTTTCAACGTGCATGGCATGCTAGAATTTCAATCTAGAAATTTGGTTCATTAATATATATATATATATATATATTCTATCACTACGGAGAATTTACTCCCTGTAACAGGTATAGAACAGAGGAATGTAATATAAAAGAATTTTATGTTCAGTTTGTTTTTTTTTTTTTTTGTTACAGGAAAAGCAATATTAGTGCATCAATGATCAGCATAGTTTTTAAGACAATTTTCATCATAAAAATGACAGAAGTAAAATCTTGACTTATTACAAGATTAAAAGCTATTATTCAAAAAGAAAATTTTAAACATATGCTTGTACTGCAACATAAATATTAAACATATCTTTTAAAATATTTTTGTTAATATTTGTTAACAATAAATTAAACTAATTTATTAAATTTTATTATCGAAAGGTATTCTTAAATTAGTCTATGATATTTAAATTTAATGAGGATAGGAATTTAATATTTAGTACCATTTTATATAAATTATTTTTGACTATTTATGTAGTAATGCCATATATCATTTCATTTTAGCCATAATGAAAAAATGCATAATTTATTTATGAAATTTTACAACTAATACAATTAAATTTTACAAAAAATTAAGATCTTTAAGTCAAAATGCCTTAAGCCTCGTGGTGCAAATAATTATATTACGTTGTCATCAAATTTTTTGTTCTATTGAAATTACTTATTTTACTATATTTTAACTATTAATGTTATTCCTGTCACAATGCACAAAAAGTTTTTGCATATTATATATTTGAATAAAATGTCTTATATGGAAATAAAGACGTTCAGCCTGATTTAACATATTAATTTTATATTTTATATTTTAAAGATTAATTTCATCCAGTATGTAAAAAAAAATAATTGATTATACTTAGATTGTATCCATTCATCATATTAACTATTATAAAATCCATTTATTTTATTCTAATAAAAAAAAAAAAAAAACAGACAGATTTTTTTTAAAAAGGTCCTTCCTTAGATTTATAATAAATTATCTTGGCAAAAAGTTATTTTTTTAGCTTAGAATAATCATGTAAAAAAAAAATTATTTTATCATATTTTGAATTTTCAGTAACAATTCTTTTTTGGCTGACTATGTTTAATGGCCGAAGCAATTTATAAATTTACAGATTTTTTTTTTTATGTTCAAAAGTTTTTAAAAAGACCTTATAAATTTTATACTTTTCCTTAATTTAAATATTAAGCAGCAGATAAAAATGGAAATTTAATTAAAAATGCTTACCACTAAAGTTTTATGTTTTCTGGAGTCAAAATTATTAATTAATTTTAAAATTAAATTATTGTTCTTAAGACGATGTGGTAAGATGAGATAATTTATTTACATTTAAAAATCCAGTAGTTATTACAAAGTAAATTTGTAATATATAGAATTTTTAATACTTAATCAAGTTTGACTTTCCTTAAAATTTGAACCCGTTGCTCAATTTGAAAAATACTTAACATCACTTTGCCAGCTTAGTATATTTAAAATTTGGTGATGTAAAAAAAATATAATGATTTTTGTTGAATTGAACAAACATTATTTATACATGAAATCTGCAAAAAATATGCTTCTTATGCAAGTAAAATGTTTCAGATACAAAAGAAAAACTATAAACTTTGCTTTGTAAAAGACGGTCATTCATCTAAAAATATTTTCACATTGAATAATTGTCTTTTTGCTTTATTTTTAATGAAGAATTTCCTTTAAATCATCAAGAACAATTAATTTTATTCATTTCAGAAAACAGAAAAGAAACTTTTTTTAAAAGGTATATTTTTATTGATATTTATTTAAGATATCCATTTTTCCTGATAACTTTCTTTAAAATTTCCTTTCAAAATTAGATCGTGATATATTTTTTAATTTAAAATTAAAAGAGACGTCACGCACTACAAGAGTTTTGTTGTATGAATATGGTTTACAGAAGTAGGTAGCATGCAAACCAACAATAATTAAAAAAATAACAATAATAAAATTTAAACACATACAATGCAAAAGAGTTTTTAAAAAAATATATTAATAACATAGGAAACATTTAAAAAATATTAAAATAAAATCGACAGTTTACAAAAGACTGTTAAACAACACTTTTAAAAACGTTAGTTACAATTGCATTAATTGACTATTTGAGTTTCAATGTTTTCTTAAAACTTGAAGAACAGCAACAACTAAAAAGTAATCACTTGTAATTTACCTCTAAAATAAAACCTATTAATTCAACAATATAAGATGGAGTTCAACATTCGAAAAACCTGAATATAAATCATAAAAATCGGTAGCCACAGTTTAGAAATAATAAAATTTTTTCATGTTAAAAATCAAAAATGATATGTAATTTATTCCGCAAATTAATAATCTTAGTAAGAATGCCAAAATTTTCCAAAACATGCAATAAAATAAAAGCAAAAGATACAGGAAAGATGGTAAAACAATTTGAATCAAAAATATATTTTAAAGTCCATTTACACTGATCAATTGACTATTTGGAGTTTCAATGTTTTCTTAAAATTTCTTTTATGGTGTTCAAAAAACAGCAAAAACTAAAAAGTAATTACTTGTAATTTACCTATATATGTGTTACAAATAACCAAAAACTCTACTTACATCAGACCGTACGTGCAAAATTCAATTGTGCATAAATTCAATCAAAATAAGATGGAGTTAAAATTTTCATGCCCTGACAGAAACGAATAATTCTTAAATCAGTTAAAAAAAACCGTGGCCTTACAAATGGTAGAAGTTACGAGGTATTAGAGATAAAGCACTTTTTCATGTTAAAAACATTTTATGATGCAATGTACGATTTATTCCACAAATTAATAACTCTGTACCCAAACAACGTGGGATTTTTATATGACGATGATTTGATTTTGACATTTTTCCAACGAATTCTGCCAAAATTATGAATACATCGAGCATTTATAAATGCCCCAAAATAAAACGCAAAAGATACAGGAAAGATGGTCAAGATGGAAATGCCAAGGCTGCATGAACAGAAAATATATTTTAAAGTCTTTGTCACTTTTAATAGTTACTGTAATATTACAGCCATGTTATAATTTGCATTTTTCTAAAGAAGAAAGCGAATTCGTGCAAAAGACACAGTTTAAATGGGAACCAGTTTACTTGTTTATCCAGTCTAATGTAAATTTAATGCTGTATCTTTTGGTAATTAAAACAACAACATTTGTTGCTAAACTTAAAATGATATCTAATTCAAGGTTATTTTTATATTTGATATAAATTACAAATTTTTAATTACTTATTTTTATTTTCGGATTTAAGTAAGTAATTGATTGTATTTCATTTAGATAAATAAGTACAGCTGAAATTGATATAAATAAATACTAATCATAACACATAGTATAATATCCACAAAACATTGGTAACAATGCGCCTCTGCACTTGATAAAATATTTTTAAAATTAAACGTTTTGGGTAATTCAAAGGCATACGAAACATATGAAAGGAAAGGGATAATAACTTGTTTATAATACTAAAAGCTACATAGAATTTGATTCCAAAAGAGTTGGGAAAAATTTGGTTTCATCCAAACCGCAAATTTATCACGCATATTATAGATGTAAGATACAAAAATATGTGTTTTCCAGCAGAATTTATTATCCTAAAGAATACCCATGTATTTCGTTTTGTTGATGGAGGAACTGGGGAATTCCAAAGAAACAGCAGACAATTTGAGAAGTGATTAATTCTCTGTATAACAAGCATTAATTTCAATTTCATAGGGTTATAATATAACTTGAATTTTTCTAACAAACGCAAGCGAAAGAGTTTTTAAGCTTTAATTAATAATTAATTAAAAAGATTGTTCTTTAATTTGAAAATGCAATGGCAAAATTTTTACAACAAATAAAGTAAATTTTATTAGAAAATCGTTCATATTATAGTATATTCCAGAAGAAAAAAAGGCCAGAAACAGATCCTTGAGGACATCTTTTCTGAAAGAGACGTTTTTTTTTTTTCAAATTAGAACCACACAAATATTAAATTTATTTTGTTCCTCAAGAAATTCTTAACTACAATGAACTTTTTATAAGTGTCACGATTTTATTAGACTTAGAATACATGATCAAAAGGTTTTTTTTAATATACAGCACTATTCAGGCATTTTGTCTTTTCTTCTTATTTTAATTTATCAATAATATTGGGACGTCTCATCCTATACTAGAGTTATAACGGCTTCAAAAACAGGGCCACTCTCAAGTTCATGGAAAAATACTAGCATTATATATATATATATATATGCAGAACTCTGTGTTATTATACTGTTTACAAAATTAAAGATATAAATTTGATTCACAAGTGCAGTTCACTCTAAGATTGGAGATTTTCAGAGTTCTCTAGTTTATGGTCTACCACCGATCACTATGCAGCAACTCCTGACGCAGCCCATATCCCTTCTATAATTGTTTTGGCCTGTGAAGGTCGAATTCACAATCGCTAATTTCAGGATCATTATCCCTGACACTGCTTATATGTTGTCAAATCTGAGTGATAGGTTATTATTATACATTTATTAAAGAATATACAATCTTTTCTCCTGGGAACGGAAATGCTATATCTCTTCTCGTGGGAAAAAATTGCTACAATATTCTTGGAAAAGAAGCGTCCCTGGTATATTTTTATACAATGAATTTATATTAACCATCAATGAGTAGATTTCCTTTTTTATAAAAACTAGTTAATTCTATTAATAAATATATTTTCGAGACAATATGTGAAAGAAGAAAACTAGTTAATGCACGAATATTGTTTAGATTTGAAATTTTCTTGAGAATATTTGGATAAGTGAATAACACGAGCACTCTACCACAAAATTGAAAATAATTCCAAGATTTAAGCATGCATGAAATATCTTGAAAGAGAAGATGAGTAACATGAGGAACTTGATACAACGTTGTTGTAATATCTCATCTGTGAAAGCTACTGATCCAACGGCTTTTTCTTTATGAACGACGTTGTTTATTCCGTCTATGTAACAGAAGTATCAGGAGAAGAAAAGAAGGGTGATAAGCTCCATTAGCTATGGAAATTTGATTCGTTTTGCTAGTTTTCAATGATAAAAGAGTTTCCAAATATTGCATCAAGTGTTTCATCTGAAGATATTGTATAGTTTCCAATAGGAAGATGGGTATCTGGAATTTCAATATTCTTCATAAAATTTTGTTTCTCGTATGTATAAACATTTAAAAAAATATTGATATAAAAATTAGTATGAAAATTTCTAGAAATGTGATTTTACCTCAAAAATGTTTGAACAACAGTTTTATATCAATTCAAAGTATTTATACTTTCATAATCAATTCAGGAAATAATTTTGTTACTCAGGTATCTTCTGCACTACATAAGTTTACTCGAGAATGTTCGACAAAGCTCCCAAGTCACCACAGGAAGAATGGAAGCAAAATGATTTTCAATATGATTTTAGCAAATAAATTTATAATTTATGTTCACTAAGGTTAATTTAATCTGACATAATTAATGAATGTAAATATATTACTTGAAACTCTACATTTTTTAATAATATAATAAATTGGTATAATCAAAATAATAATAAAAACTACCCTCGTCCTAAGCTATATGATATAATACTACTAAATTTTACTACTTAAACAGTTTTAGGACTGAATATACTTAAACTGTACATCCCACTAATTATTTAAAGCATCTTAAAAGTATCCATTTTGTAAGCTCAACGGGATGCTGGTCCGAAACAGCTGGCAACTTCATTCGTGAAAGTCTCCGGAACGTTCTCAGAAGGCCAGAAAGCAACTCTGAAGGACAAAAAGACCCCCATGTACCACCCCTGGTGTTATCGGCCATAATGAGGAGGTATGCGAATTCCCACATTATGAACCTACTTAGGAGGATTTTATGCTGTGCACGCCTGGCTGCATTTTTTTTTCATGAATCCATTTTCAAATAATCAACAGAATACCTTGCGAAATCCGAGTTTTCTGATGGTTGTATGACATGCAGATATCTGACACACTACTGCTCAGAACTATTCAAAAATAAAATTTAATGAAAACCCGTCAGAAAAACTACATAAATTTAAAAAAAATAATAATAATAATAAGGCATATGGCTGTAGAAATTGTTATAAAAATGATCCGATTTTTTTGTGTTGAAATTGATCCATGGAGCTTACGCAGCAGGTAAAGATTAAAATGTAAGGTAAAATCCGTTCATTTAAACAGCCAGATATTCAGAATCAGAAGAACACCAAAATGAGACATATTATAGATTATTTGTTAACAAAGCAATGAAATCAAAGTTAATTATTTACATTAGAGAAATGAAATTATGTTTTATATATTAATTGCTCATAAAAAAAATTATTTTAATAAATAAAGTCACTCCATTTATTATCACAAACATTAGAAAAAAAGACTAAACGTAATTTAAAATTGTAGTCTTAGTCCAAATATATTCTCCGATGTTTTTATCTTGAAAACATAAATTACATAGGTCTGGTTCTCAAAGTTTCAAAATGTCTGGGAAGAAAAATATGTAATAATTTTTTAAAATTTATATCTAAAATAACCATTAATATAAGGAAGATGTAAATTTCAGACCTTGTACTGAAAAAGAATATATATTTTTCAGATAGTTCAGGAATATATAGGGAAGTCCTGGATTATGTACTTTAAAATGTTCACGTTGCTGTTTTGTTTTATTTTAAAAGATAGAATGATTTTAGTCAGAAATCTTATAATTAAAGTTGTTAATTTAGTTTTTCATGAATATTTACAAGAAATAATTCAATAAATGTTTTAATTTCAAACACAATTATTGAGGATGTGGAAAATAAAATCATACACATTTTTTAAATTAATCTAATACGTGAATATAACCACAAAATGTCAAAAAATGAAGAATTGTTTATACTTTTTATTACTAGTGTCCTGAAAATAGCTTTAAAATCATTTAACAAACCTACAGAGAGTATTTGTACGCAAAGTGATGCAAGACGAATGCAACACAGCAGCAAAGTAAAAGATTATTGACATCACCTAGAAACAAATATTACTTAGAAAAGAAGTGATTAAATTAGTATTTTAGTGTATGATACTTCAGTTGTTAGATACAACTAAATAAGTGAGCTTATTGTGAGTAAAGAGGTAATTGAATAGGTCAAAATTGATTCTGTAGGTTTGACAATGTGAAAAAGCATCTTAAAAATATAAAAATAAATTTAATTTAAATACGTATCTTATAATACATATCTTATAAAAGGGCAATGTTCCAAATAAAATACTTAGAAATACTTGATTTTAAATTAAAATAATATTTTGATTATTCACGTTCCATTTAACGAATATTGAAACATTCAGAATTCAAAAAAAATATTCCAAGTATTTAACAAAATATTTTGAAAAATTAGAGCATTCAATTTTATACAGTTATTGAAAGAAATATATTTAAATTGCTGATTGCCCAACTGGATCAGGGAATTCAACAAAGATATTTAAAAACAACTATAGAATGCTTTTATTTTTTTAATAAATTAATTCAATTTTTAGAGCTTCTAGATCTAAAAACCTATAAAAACCATGTTAATTAATTAAACTAAAAGTAAATCTAATCAAAAGTAGCTTTTATAAATTTTTTTATCAATATAAATAAACCGAGTTAGTATATATATATATGTTAGGTTCACTAATATTTTTTAAATGTTATAAATCTTAATACATTTACAATTTCAAAAATGCTATAAGAATGCAGATATTATTCTACTAATACGAGCAATTCATTCAGTTTCTAACTTAAACAATTCATTTTCAGCGAATAAACATTATCGAAGTTTATACTGGGTCTTCGTTAATTGGAACCCCTAGAATGTCTTAGTTATTTAAGAATTCCAGCATTTACCAATTACTCAACCATTACTCAACCAAACAAGCATTACTCAACCATTTGACAAATTCTTTTGTATTTAAGTTACATCATTGTGTTAACTCATCATTATGCAGTATTATGTGTGCAATTAAATATATTTCACTGGAGTAAAAGTGCTAAGAATATATAAATAAATATATATATATTTGATTTATCCTCTAAAATTTAAAACTATTAGAAAACCCAATTAGCCAACAGATGACAGCAATATTCCAAATTTGTCCAAGTTGTAAATAGATTGGAAGACTGTAGAACTTACGTTTATCCCAATAATATTTCACATTGCAAAACAAATGGCCTCAAGAAATTCATTATTTCCCACCGAGAAATTCATTCATTGTGCGAAATCATTATAATAGCAATAATCGCAGCATAGTGTGCAATTAGATATATTTTAGAATATCTAATTGCACACTATAAGAATATATATATATATATATATATATATATATATATATCTAAATTATCAATTATCTAAAATGTAACAGCAACTATAGCGAATTATTTTCTAAATTTATCCAGATTCTAAATATATTTGCATGACAATATCATAATTGTGCTAATGAATTTGCATTTATCACAATGACTTTTCACTTTTCAAAAACAAATGTCTCAAGAAATTCATTACTTCAAAAAAGACATTCAAATCATTGTGTGAAATCATCATTATGCAGAATTAAAGAGAATAAACCAAATATATATATATATATATATATATATATATATTTTGGTTTATTATCAAAAGTTTAAAACTATCAAAGAAGCCAATTATTTAATATATAAAATCAACAATACGAAATTAATTTCCAAATTTATTCAGGTTGTAAATAGATTGGGAGACTGCAGAATTTACATTTATTCCAATAAACATTTCACATTGCAAAAACAAATGGTCTCAAGAAATTCATTATTTCAAAAGAGAAATTCATTAATTCAAAAAAGAAATTCAAATCATAGTGAATTTTGCTTAAACCTAGCAGCATAATCTAGAAACGTCATTTATTCCACATTAAATAACCTTCAAAATAACGAAAAAAATGACAGAGTTTAGCATAGCTTAGCCATTTGGAATGAAAATTTAATCCATCATGACCTTTTTTTTTCCTCTAAAGTAATCTGTCACACATAACATTTGACTTTGTCGTGTAAAAAAGAAACAGCATCCCTATTCTGCCACTCGCAGAGGTTTTGCGAGTCATTTCGACGAGTGAGCCGCCTGTCTAGCACCATTTGTTTACACTTCCATAATTACAAATCAATAGGGCATGCAGCCGACGGAGAAAATACCTCACAAAAGTAATAAATAAAGAACAAAAAAAAGACAAAAACAGCTGCGGCCGGAAAAGAAGACAGTCAAACAACAAAGCGTTTTGAAGGTTTCCAATTTTATTTCCCCCTCTAAGAAAATATCTGGAAGACAGACGTGTACCCATAAGAAGAAATAAAAGAATGAAAAAATAAAAAATAAACAAAAAAAGAAGAAGAAAAATTGCAGGGTGAAGAAATCAAAGAATCCAAAGAAACAAAACTAAAATGTAGAAGAATGGCAAAAAAATATTGAACTGAACAGAGGGTTTCTCTGTGACAAAACGAGAGAAAAAAAATAAGCAAAGGGAGACAAAGAATTCCCAAACGAAAAACAAAGACAGAGTATAAGATTACCATTAGGTTTTACCGATACTATGTGACGTAAAATATTTACGATACCTCGGGTCAATACATAAATGTTCGTGGGTGATGTTTTGGATTATAGGAGAACAAAGAAGTTTCTAACACCTAGATATGGCATGAAATATATCTGGTCTTTCTTAAAAAATAGAGCAATGAATCTAACAACCAGAATTCAAAGTTCTATTCTATAGAGTTTCTTGTAGTATTTTTAAGATTTGCAAGGCAAAACTATCATATTTGGATGTTACATAAAGGGATAACTTTTTAATTTCAAAAATTAATACAAGACAGAGTATAAGACTACCAGTGGGTATGGAGTATTGGAGTATAAGACAGAGTGTAAGATTACCGATACTACGTGACATAAAATATTTACGATACCTCGGGTCAGTACATAATTATTCGTGGGTGAATCTAACAACCAGAATTCAAAGTTCTATTCTATAGAGTTTTTGTAGTATTTTTTTAAGATTTGCAAGGCAAAAAGTATTATATTTTTAATGTTACATAAAAGGATAACTTTTTAATTTCAAAAATTAATACAAGACCGAGTATAAGACTACCAGTGGAGTATGGGTATTGCAGTATTGGGTATAAGACAGAGTGTAAGATTACCGATACTATGCTACATAAAATATTTACGATACCTCAGGGTCAGTACATAGTTATTCTTGGTGATGTTTTTGGATTATAGGAGAACAAAGAAGTTTCTAACACCACCGTCTAGATATAGCATGAAAAATTTCTGATCTATTTTGTCTTTCTTGAAATATTATAATGAATATAACAACCAGAAATACGAAGTCTTTAGAGTTTTTTATAGGATTGTTTTTACTAAGATTTACAAGGCAAAAATATTATATCTGGATAATATAAAAAGGATAACTTTTCTTAAATTCAAAAATTAAATTACAATGAATGCCTTAGGTCTAGAATAGTGTTATAGATAGCCTTTCTTGAAAATATTGTAATGAATATAACAACCAGAAATACATAGTTTTTATTTTGTTTAGAGTTTTTGTAGGATTGTTTTTCTAGGATTTACAAGACAAAAGTATCATATCTGGATGACATAAAAAAGGACAACTATTTTAAGATTAAAAATTAAATTGCAATTAATGTCTTTTTGGTCTATAATGGTGTGTTAGATAGAGTGTGGTGCATCATAACATCGCTAAGAACTAACCCGGTTCTGAATTGAACGAATAAATCTGAAATCAAAAATTACTGTGCCTGGGACATCATATGTCCATTAACCAAAAAGTAATTCATTTGGTATGAACATCAAAATCTGTTCTTTCATGTAGTTCGTTTCAAAATGGGGTAACTGATAATTTTTTTTTAATGAAGCAGTCAGAGTCCCAACACTTTCCATGGTGAAGTTTATGTCATTAACGTAATTGCTGTTTTCCAATAACAAACCTAGGAAATGACATAAAGCCAAAATGCAACTGCGATTGTAATCTTTGATGAAAATATTAATATTTTGGATTTCTGACTAAACTAAGATGCGTGCAATACAACTTAAAAATATGAATTTATAGTTTATTTTATGACCAAAAGTGTTTACACAAAAACAACATGCATTTTCTGTGCTTTTAATTTTCTAAAGTGTATAATAATTAAATAATAAAAGCAGCTCAGCATTTTTAACTTAAATTAATGGGAGAATATAATATATATTATTTAAATTTAAAAGTATGAATAATTTTTTAGTTTACTCCACGAATATTGTAGATTAAAGGAACAAGCATTGAAAAATACGAGTAAAATTCCCAGGAATAGTAGATTAATTTCTCTTTTCTAGCTTATGTTAGTATGTTGTTTCAAATTCGAAGGGCATATATATTTTAAATAAATTCCTGTTTACTTGCAATAAATTGTTTTTTCGTTTACTTTTTGCATTTTTATAGAGAACCGCAGTGCAGTAATGACTTTGAATTTGATGATATATTTTCAAATTATGACTGAAATTTTTTATTAATCACAAATGTTGTTTTTAGACTTCTAGAACTTCAAGAAAACTCTACAATAGAGATAAAGAATTGCTCAGAATACGATAAAAGTATGCAATAAACAGCATTATTCATAATGAACCACACAAAATTACTAAATTACAACTTCTTTCATGCTTAGAGATGTAATTTGACAGATGGAAAAGATCCTGAAGCAATAGACAAAATCTTTGAATCTTTTTACGTAAATTAAATGGTGAAGGTAAAAGTAAATAATTAAATATATTGTTTTTACTGCAATCTAATGATTCTTTGATATGGAATTTCAAATATATACCAAACCACCATTGCTAAAAGGTGTAATTAATATTGAAACTACAATGTTGTGCCACAATACATGGAATTTGGCGATTGTCATCTATGTCATCATATTTATAATTGATCTATGATGTTTATTTGGATTATAAATGTTACAATATATGGAATTGCTATTTATGTTAAGATATTTGTTATTGATCTAAGATGCGTAGTTGATATATGGATATTAATTTAAAGCTAGCACTTCAGTATACCTAAGTTTTGGGAAGCAAAGAAAATTTTACTTTATGAAAAAAAATTACACACATAAAAAGAGAAAAAAAAATACACACAATAAGACACATTCATAAAAAAAATCAAATACCAAGTTTGGTAAGAATTTTCTAAAAGTTTCTATTTAAGAGTGAAGTGGATTTTTATATAAAGTTGTTTTAGCTAATAACAAAATGTAGGCTTACAATATTCAATACAAAATTTACGTTACAATTTATACATAAGCACTTGTACGTACGTTGGTTCCATAATTGTTGTACATTATCTTTTTACTATCTAAATCATACTTCGATTTTACTTAAATAAAATACACTACAAAATACATATAAAACATACGTTTATAATGAAATACATATTTAATAGAAGTTACTTAGCATTATAAAATACAAACTTTAATTTATGTTTTAATAATAATTTACGCTGCACTTGTGAGTAAGTTGATTCCATAATATTTCTACATTATCCTTTTACTATATATTTGAATCAAATATTAATTCTTCAAAGTTAAAAATCTTTTTGCACATCCAAATATAACAAAAATGAAGACTTTATTTAAAGCTATCTTTTTGTGTTCCATTTAAATAAAGAAAAAATTATTATCAAGAGACAATAAAAACTAGTATTAAAAAACCACATGTATCAAATTGGCAATGCATTTGCTTTGAATTATTTATTTAAATCTTTTAATAATCCTGACACTAATTAATCAAGTAAAAGAAAGCATACATTTTTATTTCGGAAATTAATTAATATTTTTATCCACATTTTAAAAGTAAATTAGATTCTGAAAGTCACTGATTTATGTAATTATTTTTTTTTAATTTAATGACTTCGGAGAAATTAAAGACAAATTAAAAATAAATTTTTCAAATCAACATATTACAACTTTTTTTTTTATTTCTTTATATCTTCTAAACATTCTGTTTTAAAGATTAAAAATTATCTTTCTTAATTCAATGTACAGACATTTTTTCATTCCTAGATACCACAAGCAAAGATTTAAAATCTGAATTGAACTGAGATAATATTTTGATTTTTCGAATGTTTTGGCGCAGAAAAAATGTTTTCTTTTTTTTTTTTTTTTATAAGTGAAAATCAAATTTCATTTTAACGAAACTTGGATAAATTATTATTATTTTTTTTACACTTCTTCTAATTTTTTCACTTAATTATAAATCTATAATTCTTTTTAACAAGTTAAATTATATATTCATTAATTTCTTTTTATGAGAAATCAGAGGAAATAATGTTTTGTGTTTTACTGAAATAATAAATTTTGAAAAACTTTCGGCGTGATCATAAACGAATAAATTTAATAACTTGGATAGAAATTGATTAATTGAAATTTATATAAATTTTTATAATTACGAAAAAGAATATGAACGCATAAATGTTCACACAAAACTTTATTATTCTGAGGATTATTATTTTCCTTTTCTTAATATAATAATTTAGTGTTGAGGAGATTTAAATTGCAAACACATTGATTTATTTAAGAAATTGCTATTAAAATGTAATATTAAGATATCCTGAATTCGAAAATAACTTTTGTAATTGTTGGAGAATATTTATATAATTTTCATCGTTTATTAAGAATTAATAATATGTAAATATTTCAATATTGTAAATATTCAGAAGGAACCTGATATCCGAATGACTAGCGCTCTGATGCTCGGTGCCACAGGTTTCGGGATCAAGTCCCAGCGTTTGCATGAATCTTTACAGTGGTGCAGAAACCACTTTAAACCGTAGGTCTCGGTCTAACAGGACTGTAGAGTCATGGTTGTAGGGATGACAGACTTACCCTGTAAAAAATAACATCTTCTGTCTCGAAATTTGCCTGTAGGCAGACGGACTTTGGGTCACCATGAGGCTATAACGCCAATGAAAAACATTTGGTTTGTCGTTCTACCGTCATTTTGTGTACACTTTGAGCTAATTAGATCAACACCTACAGTTTAATGGGGATTCCGAACTACTAACAAACATCGATGCCAACATTCGATTCGAACATAAAGCCTGTGGGAAGCGCCAGCCAATTAGCCATCAAAAGCCATTAGCCAATGAAGAAGAAGAAAATTCAAAAATATATTAATTTCCTTAAAAGCAATTATATGGATAATATTGTGAACCTGGTGATCATTTTCAAAGTAACTTGAAAAAATATTTTATTTGATCCACATAAACTATTTATAGTCGTCATGGTATTCAATTAATAAATATTATATGTATCAAAATTCAAAAAATCTTTAGATGGCTAATATGAGAGCAAGTTTAAGTAATAATTAAAATATGAATGTACATACATTTAAAGAATTATTAATTTCTAAAATTTTTTTATCAGATTGTGAATAATCATCAGCCGTCTTAAATGGCGCAATAGCCCTTTGGTGGATCACGGCCTTCTGCCTACTGGTAGATTTCTAGGCAGTAGGTGTAATCTTCTCACGAGGTAGGGCTGTCAACCCTACGCCCAATGCTCTATAGTCATATTAGACCGGAAGCTATGGCTTAAAGCCGAATCCGAACTACTACAAACCTCCACGGCACAACCGGGACTCGAACCCGAAACTTGTGGCACAGAGAGCCAGAGCTCTAGTCAATCTGCAATCAGTCTCCATAATCATAAATAGGTGCTGTAAAAAGGAAAGATGTTGTAATGTTGATAATGTTGGCAATTGTGCCAATAAGGTTATTTTATTACTTCATCAAAAATCCTGTATTTCATTGGGGGAATTCATTAAAAGCATCAAAGTATTTAAGAAGCTGAAAGTAAAAATCGAGCACTCATAATATTATAAATTACTTTTTAATGGTCAACTTTTATCTTATTGATATAGTGAGCGTAATGTTTTCCACGTTAAAGACCTTTTTAAATTATTTTCCAATGCATAAATATTAGTCATTTATTTTAACGGAGCAGCAAATAATATTACTTAATATACTCACATACTCAATATACTTAATTAATATACTCTCAAGTTAATCTTCTATATGGTAATTTTGCTATTGAAATTTTGTTCTTTAATAATATATTAATTGCAAAAGATAAAATTGTTACAGCAACTATAATAACGATTGAAAAGAGAAAATAAGGAAATTATAATTTTCTTTTTAATTTGCAAATAAATTTTGTCGCTTCCTTAATAGGTAATATTGCTTATTTAGGTTATTGGATCAAATATTATTCTATTCATCAAATATATTAATATAATTTTTATTGAATTTGTACATTGAAATTAGTATGAGGTTTTAAATTAGAAATTCCACTATTGAATCTATAATTTGTTTGCATATATTTGAAATAATAACTGCATGTTAAATTACCCCAAATATATGAATAATTACTTGTTTTATTTTTTAATATAAAAAGTTAAAAAAAATATTATTTTTTAATAGTATGTAGATTTAAATTATTTTAAATAAAAAATATTAAAATGTAACTGTTCTATATATTAGTATTTAAAAAGAACCCAAAATCTCTCAAATTGAAAGAAAATTTAAACATTAGTTAATTAGATTAAATATATTAGATAATTAAAAATATAGCAATTAATCAAAGTCACATTGAAATCAGCAAAATTGTTTTCGTAGAAAAAATAGTTTGAAATTGTATTTCATTGTAGAAATTAAAAAGTGAAAAATTATTAGATGTAAAGACTGTACTAAAAAAAATATCAGCTATATTTTTTAATAGCTGTAATAAAGTATTATTTTTAAGGAGTTTGAGCATTTCTACAAAACGATAGAATAAATTTGTATTACTTTAATACATAAACGATTAAAAATAAAATGTTGGATTTAAATTCAGTGCGAAGATTCTTTTTAAAATCACCAATAAATTATAACTGACTCTGAGAAATTATAAAGTATTAAGCTATGTTTTCATAAATTGTACAACTTTAAAGCAAAAATTACTTATCCTTTCTTTCTTTTTCCAAAAAGATTAAATCCCGCAGAGGAACAGACCAGTATATCATCTTAACAATACAAACTTCAAAACGTTTATTACATACTGAGTGTTCTTATTTTATTTCTTGGAAAAGTTTTTTGTTGTTTTGACGTTGAAAGTTGAAAAACTAACAAGGAAAAGATATTTTCAAAATCATGTTATTTCTTTTCTTCAACGAAAAAGTTTTTCCAGCGAAAAGAAGACCTGGAGAATCTTTGTTTGATTATACGTTCAGAACTTCTAATACCCTACAAGATACATTAGAAGGAATAGGTGGAGCGTGTACATACAGGGAACATTTGGTACAGAAACCTGTCCTATCAAAAGTTTTCTGAAAAACTTGTGTTTTGTCAACGTTTATGATACAGGAAGTGTATGTCAACACGTCTTTTCAAGTGCATTTATACTTTGATTTAGTGTGATGTAGTTGTGCCGTTACCTGTTTACTAACAAAAGATGTTAAAATAGTTTTAGAAGTACTGAATGCATGTATTTGAATTATGTTTGATTCTTATATCTATAATATTTTGTAAAGCTTTTTATTAGTATGAGGCATTTAAATTAAAACTTCCATTATTAAATTTTTAATTTATTTTTTTTTATTTAATTTATATATTTGAAACCATAACTGCTGGTTAGATTACTTCAAATATATAAATAATCGCTGGTTTTATTTTTCTACATATTTAAAAATGTGAAATTTCTTTCAATAAAATAAAGATTATAATTATTTTAAATAAAAGTTATTAAAACATAACTGTTCTAATTAGTATTTAAAAAGAAACCAAACTATGTGATTGAATGAAAATTGAAACATTACTTAAATGGATAATTTAAAATATGGAAATAGATTAAAGTTATTTTGTACTCAGGAAATTTGCTTTCTTAGAAAAATAGTTTAAAATTGTAATTTATCCTTGAAATTAAAATTGAAAAATTTTTAGTGTAAAGACTGTACTAAAAACATGAGCTATATATTCTAATATCTGTGATAGTTATTTTTAAGGAATTTAAGCATTTCTACAAAAAATTTTGAACAAATTTGCTTTACTTTAATACATAAATGACTAAAAATAAATTTTAGATTTAAATTTTGTAAGACGATTCTTTTTTATAAACACCAATAAATTATAATTCCCTCTGTGAAGTTCTAAAGTATCAAGTTATGTTTTCATAAATTGCTCAATTTTAAAGCAAATAATTACTTATCCTTTCATTCTTTTTTTAAAAAGATTAAATCCTACAGAAGAATAGACCAGTATATCATCTTAACGATACAAACTTCAAAGCGTTTATTACATACTGAGTGTTCTTAGTTTAGTTCTTGGAAAAGCGTTTTTTGTTGTTTTGACGTTGAAAATTGAAAAACTAAAAAAGAAAAGAGATTTTCAAAAGCATGTTATTTCTTTTTCTTCAACGGAAAAAAGTTTTTCCAGCGAAAAGAAGACCTGGAAAATCTTTTGTTTGATTATACGTTCAGAACTTCTAATAACCTACAAGATACATCAGAAAGGATAGGTGGAGCGTGTACATACAGGGAACATTTTGTGCAGAAAACTGTGTTTGAATCCTTTCAATGTTTGTTGAAAAACTTATGTTTTGTCAACGTTTATGATACAGGAACTGTATGTTAACATGTCTTTTCAAGTGTATTTATACTTTGATTTAGTTTGTTGCAGAACTGAGCAGTGTGTTGTTTCCTGTTTACTAACACAAGATGTTCTAGTTTTAGAAATACTGAATGCATGTATTTGAATTAGGTTAGAGTCTTTTATTTATAATCGGTTGAAAAGTATTTATCGAATTTATATATTTAATAGAGTATGATGCTTTTAAATTAGATTCGGCCATCAAGCTCTAAAATAGGATTTTACTGATTTAATATTTACAATAATATTTGCAATATTTGTTGTCGTTTGATAATAATGTTATTTCTTGAATATTGTTTAAACATTTTGTGGAAAGATTCACTTGAATGCTGTTTGAATTATGAATAAATGTACGAAATAATTTTAAAAAACTTTCTTGCAATAATATTTTTCAAACTTTTAATCAAGATTTAATAAACTTTCGTAAGCATGCTTTATTATATATAAAAACAGATATAGATACCGTTCTATTTTTTATATATATTAAAAAAGCGTTTTATTACGTTTTGAAATTTTTTTTTTATAAATTTTGTCTTATTATAATATTTTTACAATAAAAATGTATAAGAAAAATGATGTCATAAAACTTAATTTACTTATGAGGAATAATTATTAATTGTTTACCTACAAAGATCAAAATAAATTTCGATTTAAATTTAATAAGGCCTTTTAAAAACAGCAATAAATTACAATTCACTGTGAAGTTATAAATCATTAAGTTACGTTTTAATAAATTGCTCAACTTTAAAGCAAAAATTACTTATCCTTTTATCCTACTTCTAGGAAAGATTAAATCCAGTAGAAGAATAGACCAGTATATCATCTTAACGATACAAACTTCAAAGCGTTTATTACATACTGAGTGTTCTTATTTTAGTTCTTGGAAAAACGTTTTTGTTGTTTTGACGTTGCAAGTTGAAAAACTAAAAAAAGAAAAGAGATTTTCAAAAGCATGTTATTTATTTTCTCCAACGAAAAGAAGTTTTTCCAGTGGAAAAGAAGACCTGGAAAATCTGTGTTTGATTATACGTTCAGAACTTCTAATACCCGCCAAGATACATCAGAAAGGATAGGTGGAGCGTGTAGATACAGGGAACATTTGGTACAGAAGCCTGTGTTTGAATCCTTTCCAAAGTTTTCTGAAAACTTTTGTTTTGTCAACGTTTATGATACAGGAAGTGTATGTTAACACGTCTTTTCAAGTGTAT
>BPLR01015358.1:0-42750 GCA_021605095.1 Caerostris extrusa | reverse complement strand
TTTGATTTTTTATAATATATAAGCCGTTTAAGATTATGTTAATATTTCATTTTATGAGAATTCTTTCAGATTAAGTAAAAAAAAGAAAGATTAAAAAAAATTAGATCAAAGAAGCTAAAAAAGATTAATTAATTAAAGATAAGAAGTATTAGATAAAAAGATTAACTAAAAGATTAAGCGTTAAGTTAATCAGTATTAAAGGTGGCATGGTGAGGTCGATCAAGGGCAGACTGTTTGCCGCCGAACAGCATTTAAATATGAATTTTTATCTGGAAATAATTTTTAATTACGATGCTAAAGTTTTTTTAGTTGTTGATGTTAGACTTACAATATCGGTGAAGCAATTACAATTTTGGCTTTGTTATTAAGGTTTATGTCTTTTTACATCCTTATTAATATGCTTCTTTCCAGATAAAGCGCTTGAAAATACCACCAAAATTAATTCATTTCAGTTGTATATAATATTGCCTTAAGCAAATGGCTGATCATATATCATATATTTCCAACGTATTATTGTAATGTTGTTTGAAAATTTTATCTTTTGCATGATTTATAAATGTTTGAAAATCGTAAGTTTATATGATTTACATATGAAATATTGTTCCTGCAAATTTACATTGTAGCAGTTTTAGTAAAAATGATAACTTTGAAAATCATACAAATATATTATATATGTTGTATTCATTCAAAGATATAAACAATACGAATCAAATATGTGTTCATTGCCTGTTATTTAGTAAATATTACAGTCATTTCAATGAGAACAACAAGTGATATTTTTAAGATTCTCACAATATCTTTAATAATTTAAAATGTTTATGCATTTGTTGGTGCCAAATTCTTCAGTTAGATCCACGCTGGTCACGCTGGTTCATATACCATCTGTCATATAAATTGGATTCAAAATTTATTTCTCGGCACATCAACTTGTAGTATATGTTATTAGATCCAACAATTCACCAAGTTACTAAAGACACACTACTCATTCAAATACTTGCGCTTCTGTTAAACTGCTGAATACAAAGGTGGAATGCGTACTGAACTTATGATCTCGCGTGAGAAAAATTATTTGAGATCGGCAATAAGCTATGTCAGCCTAACAAAATTATAAGCCACGTTTTGTATCTCTCAGTACCTAAGTTATTAATTAGTTCAATTCAGTTGTAATTCATACGATTCACATGTGCATCATATATTGTACATCAAGTTTATTTTACATTATGTCTAAATTAGTAAATTATTGGTACATTTCAAATAGTTAATGAATGTCTCAAATGTTAAAATTAAACATGAATACAATTAAAATGGTAAAGAAAAGTGAAAATATTTATTTCTTCAAACCCTTATAAATATATATTAGTAAATATATGAATATCTCAAAAACAAATTAATGAATGTAGTGCTGAAAATATTTATTTAATGAATGTAGCATAATAAGAAATGAATAATCAGATGCATCTAAGCTGAAATGTTTATTCCAATGATATAGCCAAAATGAATAATGGATGTATCAAGTGAAATATTTATTTATTAAGTTAAATAACAATATAAGGTCCCATTACAATTAGCAGCTGATTATAATGGTAGTATATTTGCATTTCCTTATATACAAATATAAATTTAGACAATTGTTCGGTCAGTTAGTTGTAGTGTAGTTATTCATATATGCCAAATGTGTATCGCCAAATAGGTTCAGTTGTTTCAGGGTACATGTAACATTAAGTGTATTATTAGGACTTAATAAAGCAGCCACTCGGAATTAAATACTGAATGTACTCGTGTGGTTTACCAAGCAACTATAAAAACCATTTGATCACTGCATGGCAAAATGAAAGTTTGAAAACCACCTCAATTGGGACACGTCAAGATGATTCTTTATCGCTATTATTAAGTTGAATTGATTCATTTCTTTTATTCGTATCAAAATTTCTTTTAGGGCATGGTAAATGACAGTATGTCATTTCAGCGTGGTTGTTCTGACCGCTTAATGATGCTCCGCGCTTCGGGAAATGATCAGGTTAGACAAAATGCTTTTTCACCTGTGCGTAACTACATCTCCTTGCCTTTTTGTTGTTGGTGGGTTTCGCGGTTTGGCGTTAAGTAAATATTGATTTCTTTTGCTTTTATTATCCATCTCAGTGATTTGTTTCAGTAATTATTCATTCATTATTTGGTTATAATGAAATCAGAACACTTAAATTAGACATTTAACACTCAAAGTTAAGTACCATCTCTCAGCAGGAGATTCTAAAATAAAAATCAAGCTCTCTTTTGGGGACGGTCAGAGCGATCTTATCAAAAGTAACGATTTAATTAAATCAGTTTTCAGGAGTTGAAAAATAGTGTTTCCAATTTGCTTGCGAGTTGATCATAAGATAAATTATTGGAAAGCTAAATGTGAAAATAAGAAACACATTTGAATTTTGCAAGAATAAAAGTGGGGTTTATAATTTTTATTTTTTTGAGTTTCCAAGTAGACTTTTCAGAGAAGATTAGTATTTTTATATATTTAAGTCATTAGTAAACAACTAGATGATGGATGAGAATAAAATATATGTTTTTTGGTTAGGACATTCTAGATTCATGTATTTATTTTTAATGTTTTTTATTTGTTTGTGAAAAATAAAAGGGCAACCACCAAATCTAACTGTATCTACATCATTCTTCGAAAAGATAATTTTAATTTTAATTGAAAACATAAATATAAAATATTTATTTTTATATCGATTTCATTTAGCATTTTTTTTATTTAGCTCGTTTAAGTTTATGGAAAAATAAATTAAGTTTTATATCTAAATAAAAAACAATTTACCATTAATTGCTTTTTATCGTTATTACTCGCTAGTTTACACATATATATATGAAATTTTTTGTACTAAAACATATCTCAAATATTAAGTCAATTAAAATAATTACCCTCGATTAAGAATAATATATTTCAGCAAAGACAAGAAACATGCACTTATTAGATTAAACCCTAGATCAGATATACAGTGTATTTTTTGATTGGGATCAATATTCTTGTAGATAGTATAGGATCATTATTACATATACATCCACTATTGTAGCATAATAATTGACCACATTCTGGTTGTTGAGTTACATTCAATGTAAATATAACATTCACTAAGAGCTTAAAAGTGCATGAGGTTAGTATAATTAAACTTGTAATAATACTTTTTTGTGTCATTATCATATTATTTCCTAAAATGCGTTTTCAATATTTTATTTTTATGTATTTATAAAAAATAATATAAATTCTACGATAATTTTTCTGTTCAAGCAGGGATTTTTAAAGTGTTTTAAAAGCTTCAGATGTTCTACAATTTAAGAAAATTAAATACTAGAAAAACAAATAATCAAAATAAAATTAATAACTTTAATGAAAGTTAAAACTTTTTTGCAGTGCTAAACATGTACAATGATAAGTACCCGGTGTTCACTATTCGTTTCCATTTTCAAAAATATTTTTACATTTATCAGTTTCAGTTTTACATTTGAAGATAGTTTTCCAAAAGAATTTCTATTGAAGAAATGACATTTGCTTCGTTTCCAAACATAATGGAATATTACAGTTTCTTTCTAGGAAAAGGTGGATTTTTTAATCATATGAACTATTCAAATTCTGCTCATACGTTTTGTATTCGAGTTCTTTTTTTTTTTTTTTTTTGCCAAAATTTCATTTTTGCCAAAAACTGGGTTAACAACTAATGTTTTGAAACGTGATTAGCTAATTTTCTGAAAATAAAATGGTTAATCCAACGAAGATTAGAATTCAAAGTTGGCTGCTACGAAGAATCGTTTGGTATTTTAATATGCCTTCATCCAGAACTTTCTTCATTCATGAACTCCATAAGCAAAATATTTGATTTCTTATATGGGATCCGTTTATTTACTTCTGTCTGTTTTTAATGTATAAATTCTATACAGGCACAATTTGTTTGGTACGTATGTGTTTTTCTTTAATTTTTAATTGTGAAGGCATTATTTTATTTATTTGAACGAAATTCTAGATGTCTAAAATATTTAAGTTCTGATCATTCGTAAAGAAATAATTGAGGTTAAAAATCAGTCTTAATACTCATAGTATTCGCAATTGTATTTTTAATATTAATTAAATCTTTGTTTTACAAAAGAAAAAGAACTGAATGCAACGTGAATGCTAGAGTCATTGAAAAAGAATGAAATGAATGTTTGAAATGACAGTTTGCAATTTTGTTGTATGAAATTTGAAAAATTTTAATTTAATTAATGTAAGAATCAATTTAATTTCATAAATATTTAAAAATGCATATGAATTTCTATTAATTTAAATGAGCTTAACTTCCGAATTTTTAAGTTAATTTAAATGATATTGAAAACGTTCTTAAATTTAATATCTAATTCTTCAGATAATTTAAATTTTTACAGACATGAAGTTTAACAATTTTTAAATTTTATGTTCTTTTACTCGTAACTTCGTTTTTGTGCTATAACTTTAAAATACAAATATTGAGAATTTCTTGAAAAATAATTAAAAATATATAAACGCGAAACACAAATTTTAGAAGTTACCTAAAGATAGAACTTCACATTGAGTGACCAATTTGCCTCAAAAAAACTTAGTCTTATTTATAATATCCATTAGTAGTGTAATATCATGAAGAAATTCAACAAAATATTTGTGTTATTT
Organism: Caerostris extrusa; assembly: GCA_021605095.1. Classification (NCBI taxonomy): domain Eukaryota; kingdom Metazoa; phylum Arthropoda; class Arachnida; order Araneae; family Araneidae; genus Caerostris; species Caerostris extrusa. Next base: position 38,078 of record BPLR01015358.1, on the reverse strand, counting down.
TGTTATTAAATGAAAATAATATTGATCAAGGTAATTAATTAGCAATGTTAAAATAGAATCCAAAAACAATATGAAAATATGGCAACAAAATCTATATGTTTTATAAAATTATTCAGTCAATCTAAAACTGGTTTTAATAGGTATTTATAAATGCTAAAAAAGTTATGAAAATATTTTCATGATATCCAGATTTAGTCTAATAAAAAATAATATTGAATAGATTTGGCAAGAAGAAAAAATTCTATTAATCCAGAAATATAAATCTATTGAATAATTTAAAATTAATAATTAAAATTTGTTCCTAAAAGAACAAAAAAAATTTAAAAAAGAAACGATTTAATTTGAATTTTTATTGATATTTTTACCCATAAAATATATGGGTATTGTTTTTAGGGATCGGGGTTTTGTGTCCGTGACCAATTTCAATTTTGGACACTTTCACTGAAATTTGTAATTTATTTTTAATTTCTTTCACGAACCATTTATATATATATAATATTTATTTACAAAATAATTGTGTAATTATGAAATAATTCAGTAAAAAAAAAAAATAATGTGAAATAGTTTTAAAAAATCATCTGGTAAAAGCAAATACAATTTTTATTTCAAAATGAAAATAAGATTTAAAAAAAAAAAAAAAAGAAAATCGTTTGGAATTTTATAGTTTTTTTTATTTTTTAAGTTTTCTGTCATGCTTTTTATTCTTGCATTAAATTCTAAATATGAGTAACCTACATATTAGCCCACAATTTTTATTAGTATTTTTATAAAAAAAAAAAATTTCTGTTTATACACTTCATTGTTATTCTAAAAATAAGTATTTTTATATAATTTAAAAAATATTTCTTATGTAATAAAATCTAAAAAAAGTTCAAAGGGTTCAAAGTATTTATTTTTTATAGCCAAGTTCCAGTTCAAATGTACCAGCTAATCGCAGAAGCATGGTAAAAACAACTGAATGTCACCAGCTTTTTTTTATTCTTATCGATGTCTGAGTTATGAAATATTATGCTTCGACAGTTTCATAAATGCATCTAAGAAATACCTCCAGAGCTTTTTGTTTCAGCATCTGGGAGGGAAAAATTTATATTTATCTAGTTATAAAAACGGCTTAGAAAAGTATATTTCCATAAATATCTTTGCGTTATATTTTGATCGAAAAATTCGGAGACTTACGAAGTTCCCAGAAGTCATTTTGTAACATAGAAAAATAGTATACCATTTACATATCTATATAACTTTTCGAAGAAGATCCGGGTCAAAGTGTTAACTTCTCTATGGAAATTTATCGCCGTTCTTGCCAAGAAAAGTAAATACACCGTAGTGGAATAAATTGTCCAAGATAAAGAACAATAGAACAATTTACTACATGTAAAATAGATTTATATGTATTTTTACAGCTTGATTCGGAAGTTTTTTTATGGTAACTTTGAGGTTAAAGTCTCGATCTAAGATTTTCGAACTATGAAAAAAGCTGTCCGTGGAAAATGATCGTAAAAGAGCATATTTTTTGAAGAAAAACAGTGGCCTTTCGAGTATGATTACTTCATACTATAAATATAACAGGTCAAGGATAGAATATAGATTTTCTTCTTGGAAAGATGATGCTGGCATATATTTATGAAATTTATAAAATTCTTATAGGCAAATAAAAGTGTTGACACGATTCTTAAACATTAATCATCCCATAAAAATGTCAGTTAATTTTAGAAACATTAAAAAGACCTGTCATATGATAGTTAAATTGCCCCTGACAATAACTCAACTTTTAATGTATCAGCATTTCGTTATTTACAATAAATATTGACATACTATTTCAAAGAAACTTGAAAATAGCATTATTTGTTTTTGAGGCAGGAAAGCAGTTTAAAATTCGATAAATTTAAGAAATTCTCATAAGTAAAAGCGGATATCAATAATTAATTTAAAGGCAAATTCAGATTTTTTACAGAAAATCTCTGAGGTAAATAATTTTTAGTAGTTCGTGAAAAATTACAAATTAAAATGTAGAATATGTATGAAAAAATGTCAAGAATATTTTTAAAAAAATTATGAAATATACTTTTTTAAAAAATATTTGTACATAAATATTTAATAAGTACACATTTTTTCATACTTATTATTAAAAATTTTTTAATAAAAATGAATATTTAAATTAAGTTCTAAATATTTTGAAATGTTTTTATGCTTGCCTATGTGGTAAAAAAAATTTTAATTTATGTAAATATATTTATATTACATTTTAAACATAATAAATTTATGTAGTTCTTAATAATTTTTCAGTAGCTCGATGTTTTTATTTCTTTTAAATTCATGTCCATAAATTAAGGATAATGAAGTTCAGGCAAAGAAAGAGACAGAAGCAAAACAAATTTGACTTATTTGTAAAGTCTATTTATTAAACAAAAAGGTAAAGAGCAAAAAAGATGCTATATGTTTGACATAATTAATAAAAATTGCGATTTTTACTCCCTGGAGCAAATTTCAAAAAAGAACCTATTTACAAAAAACAGTATAACATGGTTAGTATGATGGTTAATATGGAGTATGTCTCCCGGACGATGCAATACAGGCCTTACAACGCCTAGGCATGCTGAGTATCAAATTATCAATCTGAGATTGGGGGGAATATTACACCACTCATCAAGCAATGCCCTCGAAGTTCCGGTTGACAGATGGGAGGGGTTGACGGGCTGCAATTCGTCGGCCAAGCATATCCACACATGCTCTATTGGATTCAAGTCCGGTGAGTATACTGGCCAATCCATACGGGTGATATCCTCAATTGAAGGCATTCGTCTACAATGTTTGCACAGTGAGGACGGGCGTTGCCATCCATAAACAGAAATTCAGCACCCATAGCGCCCCGAAACAAACGTACATGTTGTTCCAGAATGACATCCCGATAGATGTGGCCTGTCATCGTTACACTCTGAACATGCAGGTCAGTTCTGGAACCAAGAATAATTCCTCCCCAAACGAGCCATCCTGCACCACCGTAACGGTGTCGTTTAATGGTGTTCTCTTGGTGGTAACGGGTACCTGGCGCTCTCCATATGAAAGTCCGGCGAGAATCAGACTGCAAACTAAACCTGGACTCGTCGGAAAACATCACACCAGACCACTGTTGCGGTGTCCACAATGCATGCTCTTTACTGCAGGTTAATCGCAGGCGACAGTGAGTTGCGGTAAGTGGAACACATCTGACAGGCCTACGAGCATACCAATGTGCCCTAAGCGTTTGTACACGGTCTGACTTGAAACTGTCGTACCCGTAGCTGACGAGACAGGTCTGATGCCGTGCTCTGTCTGTTTCTTTTGGCAGTAACTGCTAAATACCGGTCCTCATTCGGCGTTGTAACTCGGGGCGACCTGTGCTGTAACATCTACTCACATTACCATCATCTTGGAATCGTTGCCAAAGCGATTCCACGTTCCTCGGATACTTCCAGCCGGGTACGTCCACATTCCAGTCGTCCGATAATTCTACCACGTAAAAATCATCCAAATGCTTCCTTTGTGCCATAACTATGCGGTTATTGCACTGAAAGGCTTTTAAAGCGCTTGTGGACAATTTTACTTCTTTGCCACCATTCCTTATATACCCTCTCTTACACTCTCGTCATTGTGACGTACTATCCGCGCCATCTGGTGGTTTCATGTAATTTGCATATTCTTCTTCAAGATGTGTGTGATAATTCTACAGGTGAAATTTTTATTTTAGATTTCAATTTCTGTGTGATTCTGAATTATCCTTAATTTATGGGCATGAGTGTAAAATGCTGACAGAGCATTGGAAAAAAGATTTTAGCAAGAACAAAATGTTTGTACATCTATGAAATAATATTTTTTTTTTTTTTATATAAATAACTACAAACAAAATTAGGAGTTTTTGCATGTACTGCACAGCGCGCAAATGGTAGAGCCTAAAGCTACTGAATGCCGTGTACAAGTTATCTGTGCAAAATCTTGGAGGCCACTTTTTTAAATTTTGAACCACATATTATTTGCTTTATTATTTGAATCTGAAGGAATTTTCTATAGATATTTTTAACAGCCTCACTTTTAAGCTTCTCAGAAAAACAATTATTTTACCGTTTAATCCAAAATAAAATTTAAAAATATCTTCATGGTGAATAAATTTGGATTTTTTGGAAAATTTTCAAATGTTGAATAAAAAACAGAAGAAAAATATTTATTTTAGCTCGAATCAACTCGAACATCTCGATCAAATAATGAACTTCATTCACGAAAAATACCTTACTTTTATTGGAATAAAACTGTACTTGCTATTCAGGCTGAAAAGCCATATTGAATTTAAAGGTTTTAAGAAGAATTTAGATGAATAATGAATTCCGTCAAAAAAAATTAGTCTACCTAAACTGCTCATCGACGTCAGCCATTGAACATTTCAAGCAAATCACATCTGAATTTTTTTGATTTGCATATTAATTTTTTTTTATGTTTTGCACTATTTCACAAATTACTCTTGCTGAGCTAGTTAAATAAAAAAAAGTAAAATTTCGAAGAATAAATCTGCAAAACCGTTTTACACACATTAACAAGAACTGATTATCATTTGGCAAAAATCATTCACGATGGCATCAGAAACAAGGCCATTTATGTAACGCTTGGCTGAAGGCAGTGATTAGAATCGAGTTGTAGCATTAAATTTTGATTGATTAGTCTTATAAGAATAACTAGATAACGAAAAATGTAACTTTGAAATAGACATTGAAAATTATTTCGAGGAAAGCAGGCCAGCTGTCAGATATGTGTTTGCTGCTTAACAAAGCACAAAGTGTCAAATTTTTTTTTTTCTTTCTCTCTAAGAATTCCCTTTCGAAAATTAGCTAATCAAATTTCGTAACTCTTTGCGGAAGTGATCAATGTTTTGAAATATTATATTGTCAATCAACGTTTTGAAATTTATATGGGGCATATGTGATATTAGCATTAGATGTACTGTTTAAAATATTTATAATGCTTGAAAGCGATTAATTTCAATTTAAAATGACAAGGAAAAAAAAAAAACTTTTAAATGGAAAAATATATTCAACCTTTATAAAAATAAGTAAATGTTATTAGTATGATAAAAAAATCTTAAAAAATTGAAAATGTTATCCTTTTTTTTTTTATTTGTATTTAAAATTCTAGAATTATATTTTAAAGGAAATAGAAAATGAATAAGAATTATAGAGGGAGTATAGGAGTACAAGAATTATATGGGAGTTAAAAACCTTTTTTTCTACAAAAGGGTTTAAATCTTTCAAAAAATTTTATACCCACTTTAACCTTAGTTGCATACTTAAAATAACTTTGATATAAAAACTTCGAATTCTTTTTTTTCCCTTCTTCTTTCTTTTTTTACGATTTTCATAAATAGAAATACTAAAATTATGCCTAATAAATCTGCAGTGAATTAAAAAAAAAGTAAAATTGAAAAGCTAACTGATTTCAAATTTGATCAACAAATTCCGAATTCTTTGACTAGTTGGAGGTTTATAATAAGAAGAAAATAATTTAGAATAGAGATAAATTTTTTTAATGATGATATTCTGCTAATAGAAATTGTACGAAATCTTTTTGATTTTGTAGCTTGAATGATTTCAGTGGAATATCATATTCATATTTGTAGACATCTATACGTCTTGTAAAACAATAAACTAACTTCTATTAATGTGATTATATTAAAACTTATTTTATTAAATTAAAATTATAAAAATTGTTTATAGTGTAACGTATTTATTACTTTTTATAAGTATATAGTCTTATACAAAAATATTATCCACGCTTGTAAACATTTTGCATTTTATCAAATGTTGTGTAACTGTAGTCCAGCAATTAACTCAAAAAAAATATTAATCTTAATTTTTTAGAGTTGAATGTAAAAGTTTATTAAATATTTACAGAGGCTAAAATTATGAAAGATATATTTTCCAAATTCTTGGACTATTTATAGATTTTCAAAAATAAAGTATCCTTAAGTATGTGAAATCCTTATCAGATCTCAACACTTTGTACCACGAAACAGTCTTTTAGGAATTTCTATACCTATTCTTATTCTTTGTTACAATAGCTCTATAGAAGACCGGCAAATATCATTTTGTTAGCTTTAATGTTCTCGTAATTACACACAGAAATGGTTGGACTAGACAACAAGAACAATTTGAGTTATAAAAAAGCACAAGGAATGCATTCTGACAGCTCTCGTAAAAAGAATCGATTGATTGTACCACTCGCTGTTGAATTACAGTAATTAAATTCGTAATGGTTTCCAATGCAGTATTTCGTGAATTATATATGAATTTAATTAGCATTTAAGAAAACAGGAAAAAATGGAAGAGAAATATGATATGGAATCAAAACCACGTCCTCTAACCTGTCTAATAACTGTCCTCCTTGACATTAACTGATGTAAAAGGAACTTCTTACAAGTCCACATTCTGAACATGTATATTTTATATTCTGGTAGTTATTGTACACTTTATGTTCTTGTCTTTCTACAGATAACAACACTATAATAAATCCTCATTACTATGTAAACAATCTATTTTTTTCTAATCGAGCACATTTATCTTCGCCAACTCTCTATATATCACTAAAATAAGAATAGCCATTTTTACACATTGGTGAAAGGTAACGGATATATAAACGAATAAAATTGAATATGTGAAATTTGTTTTTGTTTTTTAAAGTGAAACAAGATTGATGCACATGAAATAAGCCTCTAAAATAAATACTATATTAAAAATACATTTTTTGAAATGTATGCATTCTTTATGATTTTTAAAGAATATTCTATAAATAATTGACCTTATTAAGAGAAAATAATTATGGAACAATTTTCTTTCTGTTGTACCTGAATATCTAAAAGTTTCTTTATTCTCAGAATTTTTAAATTGCTTGTTTAAAAGTTTTTTATGAGAATGAAAAAAAAAAAAAAAAAAAATCTCAATCTAGATTTTTTAAAATTTCCTTTTCTGTTCAGTAATGTTCAGTGAACGTAATGAAAAACATAGATCAAACGGAATAATAATATTCAAATGAAATTAATTATGAAATGGAATTCTTTCAATATATTCAAATACAGCTAAATAATATTTTTAGTAAAAGATTAGTTTTTAAATTTCAAATACAAAAAAAAATGCAATATGCTGTTATTCCTTAAAAATGCCTTTTAAAATTGGTTTAGTTATAAATTGCCGAGCCGTAACCAGCATTTTTGTATATCAAGTTATTACAATATTGAATTAATTTAATTAATCGGGAAAAATATTCGAAATCATATTAATTTTTCAATACATTTTGGTTAATGAGATACCAGTCGTAATTTTGCTCTAAATTGCCAAACATAATAATTTGCTTATTTCTACAACTGTTTCTCTATATAATGTTAAATTTAGCATTGTCATTAACATGACATTTTTTTCTTCAATATTTAGGTTTGGCGACAAGTAGCTGCAGATTAACAGAAGAATTCTCTTTTTCGCTTTATTATTTTTGCAAAGGAATGATTTTAAAAATCTTTTCTCTACTTTCAAAAATATAATGTAACATGTGCATTAATATTTAGTACACACAGAAATCTTAATTTACTTAATTTGCATGATACGCTAATTTACTAAAACAGTAACTTCAGTTTATAAGTGGAGCAATATAAGATGTTTAAAAATAACTTTATATGAAAATTCTATAATTTTAACGATAAATAATTTAAAAAAAAAAAAAAAAAAAAAAAACCTGTATCACAAGATGTAATTACTGTAATTTATTGACTGAACTGCCAAAAGGATTATTTTTTTTTGTTTATTATTTTTGTTTATCTTTTAAAAATTATTGTAAAGTTAAAAGATTTATGAAAAGGAAATCTTTGTTTAATTAGGTTGATCTGATAAATGATCTATATAATAAAGGACTTACAAAACTGATTATAAACTTTTAAATCTAGATTGATCAAGATTGGATATCTAATATTCAACAAAGGTGTACGAGGATTCGTATAATAAAAAGTAATTCGAATTAGTTCCAGCAGATTAATTTTGAAAATTTAATCGAGACATAAAAAAAAAAAAAAAAAAAAAAAAAAAAAAAAAAAACAAGATAATCTTACGTTTCTTAATTTGACAGAATTAAGAAACTTAAGATTACCTTTTTTTTTTTTTTTTTTTTTTTTTTTTTTTTTTATGTCTCGATTAAATTTCATTTACATTAATTCGCAATATTCAGGTTTCAATGTCCTTATTATTTGTAAGACTGTGTTTAATTTTATTTTTTATCAAATGTATTTAATCCATTTTATTTAAAATATAACAAAAAAAAAAAAGTATAGATGATTACAAAGCTTAAGGAAGTTAACACGTTATGAAATAAATCTATGATTGATATGGAACTAGTATTTAATTTTAAAAAATTATGTTACTTATATAAATAGAAATTTTGAAGATAATTTTGTGGATTTTGTAATATTCACTATTATCTTTTCATGTCAAGGAATAAAACACGAGAATATATTACCAGAGCATTTTCAAGATTATATGCAAATTATATTTGAGTTATATTACCTGATCGGTAGTGATGATTATAATATGCATTCATTAAAATTTGTAATCCTTTAGGTAATTAAATCAAACTAAGAAATCTACACATATACATTTTACCGTGATGATATTCTTTCCTTATATTCTTTCTTCATGGAGAATATAAATGAATACTTTGAAACATTATCTTTTATGTACCCAAGAGATAAAAAAGCAAAATGAAATTTTAAAAAATCAAGTATGACATTTTTAAAAGATGGAGTATTAGAGCGTCATTTAAAGGCAAATTGTCATAATTGAATAAAAAATTATCTGCCAAACACACCGAAGCATTTTTTACAAATATATATAATCCGAATTCATTCCTATAATTTTCGACAAAAATGATGACGACATACGATTGAATTGAAATCCTATGTAGCTAGCTGTCAGAATCAATTTTTGTTAAATCAAATAGAAGACAAAACGAGTAGGTAGTTCCAAAGTGGATATCTATATTTTATTAAATTTTTGTATAATAAAATGCTTATTTAATCATTTTTCCATCTTAAAAAATACATTTTTATTCAATAAGCTAGTTTAATTACTCCAATGGTGCTTGAAAAAAATAGTGATTGTAGTAAGTAAATTACCTCAACGAATAAAAGCACTACTGGAGTGAAATTTTAAGTGAGACTTTAAGATCTCATCTCTCATTTTAAGATCTCATCAGATTTTAAGATCTCATCTGCTTGTATAAATTCCTTGACGTGTATTGAATTAATTTAGATCTTCATTATATTCATTCTTCTTATTTTAATCTCCATTCTAATTATTGTTTAAGTCTTCTGTTTTTAAAGAAATTGCTTTGGAACACAATATACAGTTTAAATAATATATTGTGTTGAAAGTTTCATCGAAACAAATTTTTATACATGAGTTGCAAAATCAACGCCTGATACAATATATTTAAAAAGAAATGTGTAGTTGTTCTTAAAGCCATTATGATAAATTGCAAAATTAATAATGCCTCTCAATATCATCAGCTACACATTCCTTGTTCAGACAATAACTTATCACCATTTTTTAATGCTTCGATTATATGGATGCGTGCCATTATCTGGAAAGATTAATCTATCCGTTCCAATGAAAGATTAACTATTTGATCTTGAGATTAAGTGAAAAGCTAATTATCCAATTGTGGTCCCATTTGTTACAATGGCTTTACTAAGCCTAACACGAAACAGAAGAATGATCAGTAAGCAAGGTTTGTCGTGTAAGCCCACCTTCTTGGAAACATCCGCTTGAAGATGAAGTGATTGCCCACCGATAACTTCACAGTGGACGGGTTCATCTATCAAATTGATGCAATGGTGTACAAGGTCAAAAAGTAGAAATCCTCCTCCAAGATTTAAATCAATCGTTTTTCTTTTCTCGTTTCTGAATCTATTCATGCGGTATGAATTGTAAGGACAAACACGAAAACCGTATACAGTCAGCCATTAACCCACTTATCTTACTTTTATTTTGCTTTTCTTTTTCTGTACATCGCAAAACCTGAAAGAGAAAGTTCGATTTCTTTTTTTTATTTAAACTTTTTATTTCATTTTTTTTTATTCTTCACGCTTTACCTTTTTCACATCACGTGAAACTTTAGAAGTAAATAAGTTTACTGGAAAAAAAAAAATTTTTTTAAGAAAAATTAGGTGGGAAATCACGAACCATACAAAAATATTTGGAACGTGAAAGTAAAAATATTTTTCTTTTTTTTTTCAAGATGACTTTATACAGATCAAAAAGAAATAAAAACCACAATAAGCAGGGCATATTTCCATGTATTTTCTACATATTTTTCTTGCATTCAAATGTTTGAGTATCACGAAAAATTCAAATGAATGGGTTTCAAATGGAGGAGCGCTCTGGAATTTATATTAGCTGCTTATCTCAGCAAACTTTTGTAGAAAATAAACAGCTTATGTTATTTTTGATATATGGTTACACTGGAAAAGGAATGAAACATTATTTGTATTTTTATGATTCCCATTTTAAAGATTTGTGCAACTCCTTAGATATTGCTAAAATTTTCTTTGCTTTTAGTATACTAAATATATTTAAAAAATTTTTCATTTAATGTTTGAAATTGTTGATGATGGATTTTGAAACGTGTTTTCGTATACAGATTGCATACGTTGAGACACTATCGTCTTTTGTTGAAAATTATAGGTACTGCAATGACCAGTATTAGCTGAATGCTACAATTCAAATGAAAAAGACTTTTCCTTTTAATTTAAGATATTGAAGTCAAAAGCTCATTTACAAAGAGTAAAATTTTGTCAGGTGATCAGAAAAGTTATGTTACTTAATCAAATAAAACTTCAAAAAGAAACATTAGCATGACAAAAACGACTATAATTGTCAAATTAAGTACCAATATATGCCATACCTGCTCCCAGCATGATGCAAACTTATTTATTCTGTTGCGATAAAATACCCGTCCTTTTGAAATAAATACTGGGCCACCTCTATTTTGATTTCATAGTCATAGTACCTTATTGTATGCATATGATTGATTGTCCATAAACAAGTGATAATCATTTGGAGAAATATCTGATTATTACAGTGGAAGTGGAAGAATTTCCATTCAGGGCAATATTCTCCTATTTATGGTATACGAACTTGCATTATGTTGTAACTCAAAGTTTATTTTTTCTAGTACTGGCTGTTTCTAACTCAAGTAATCTTGCACACGTCACTATTGGTACGTGTAGATGGTGTTATTAATAATTTGGCTCTGCGGAAAAGAAATAATTAGTGGATAATGTCATCACATGAATACTAGAGGAAGTGGTGTCTTTGGAAATCATATCTTTGTGACAAACCACAAAGTAAACAGTTGGGGATTGGTGTCAGGATCTAGTTTTTATCACACATTAGCAGGTGCAACGATTGGTTAACTGATAATACACTCCTCTTCCAGAAATTCACCAGCGGAACAGAATTTGCAGGTGTTTCACCTTTATGTATCATCACCTTACTATGCCACCGATTACTATGCATAATTTTCGGCATACTCCAGCAGCGTTTGTTGTCAGTTTGTACTCTCACAACAAACATGCTCTGATAATACTCTTACTTGAAGGCATTACTTAAACTTTTTTAAGATTCAAAAACTAAGCTGAAAATAAACCTTCTTGCAATGCAAATCTTTTTACATAATACCTAAGATAGCTTTGTGTGTAAACTAAGGCTTATTCATAATGGTTTTTTGCAATTCGTTTAAGGGAAAAACCTCAGACTTTTCTAGTTAACTAAAAGAATCATTTAATGTAAGGATCTACGATTATAAACTGAAAAAGTTTTGAAATCTTACTAATGTTTCCTTGCAAATAGACCTACTTTGCAAATGTTTCCATGGATAACTAAATATTAGAATTGATATTCCTCCGAAACTAATATTATCCAGGGAAAACGTGAGTAAATGAAGTTGATTTTTAATGTAAGATCGTCTTATTTTTAAATGCTGAGTTAAAATTTGTTTTTGATAGTTTATAGTTAGGGAATCGAAATATTAAAATTGAACCCTAAATTAACACCACAGGTTTATTAATATCGAAAAACCAAGAACAAATAATTAAATACAGCACATAGTTCCTTTTTGCTGTTTAGTTTCAGGAATTTTTTTGCTTAGCATACCGTCTATCAGGAATGCACAGACTGGTCTGTACATTGTTTTTTATAGGAACCTGCCACATCTTATGTCAACTTTACTTTAAAAATATTATTAGTAATATTTAGAAAAATTTAAATTTACTGAAAGATCTAAATTGGTACATAATCAGCCTTGATTTAGTAAAAAAAAAAGGCATTAACTAGGAGAAAATAGTTTATTGAATGGTTTCTAATCTATTGCAAACTAGATGATCAGAACCATTGCCAATAACGTGCTAGTCTGGATACAGAATCCTTATTATACTATTTATTTTTTATTTCTACCATTTTCATTGCCAAAAGCATGCTTCAAATTAAAATTTGTGATTGTTGATGTTGTTGTTACAAGATAACACATTAAAATAGATAGCCTGTTTGGAGATCAGCGTATATTTAGGAACATGAGTATCATGAATATAAAAATTATAATTTAGAAACACTTTTATTAATCACGTTGGCACTTGGTTAAAAAAACAACAAAAACAAGACCAAACTCTAAAACACTAAACTCATTAAATACTTATTTACTTTTTATTCTATTAGATTATTATTTTAATATGTATGAAAAAAAGAAATAAAAATATATTAGATAATTTACAAGAGTTTTTCCTGGGTCCTGCGGTGTAGTTACAGTAAATGTATGCTATTCACATATACCTATTATCAACACAAACATCCAACTATTAACACTTGTTAAAAGGTTTGGAAACAGATCTATACCAGATCAAAATCTTCCATGCGAACAGTAGATTGCGTATAATCCTTGTAATAATGCAAATTAACTAAATTTAAACAATTTGTTTCAAATATAAAAAAAAAAAAAAGCTCCAACATATTGCACAACTATTTTAAATGGCTTAACTAATTGAAACAAAAGTATATTATCAAAATATTTAAAAAAAAAAAATTTATTTTATTCCTACTTCAATTAACTTGGTGAACAACTAAAATTAATCAATTTTTCTAACCTCATTTATTTTGATAACGTTTAATGTTTGTTCACTTTCGAAAACTGTTCGGTTGGGTTTCAATGGCAGCGACACAGTAAGTTACCAATTAGGTTTCAGTTTCAGATAATAATAAATAATGCTATCAGAGAATAATAAATAATGCTATCCAGATAATAATAAATAATGCTATCCAGAATTCAGATTTTAATTTTTTGATGAAAAACACCAAACATCTTTTTTTTATGTAAAAATAAATGCAACGCAATTTAATTTTTTATTCAATTCCTTCTATTAGCTCACACTCTCCCTATATATATCTTGTTCAAATTTTCAATCGTTCATAAAATGCTTTTTATTCATCCACGCGAGTTCAAATACATTTTTTTGAACTTGTAGTGGATGACACTGGATGTTAATACAGTTTTTTCAAATATTAATTCAGTAATTAAATTAAATTTAATTTTAGTTTTTTTTTTAGATTTAAGTTGCATATATCTACCAATAGATGGCGCCAGATAAACTTACAAGATAATGAATGAAATTTAAAATGAAAATTATTTATAAAGGACTTTCTGCAATAGAGTGAAAAAAAAAAAAATAGGAATTGACTTTAAATTTTTTTTTTTTTTTAATATTACTTGTTTTTACCCACAAACTTAAAATGTATCTGTAAAGAGCTTGAAGTATATCCAACTTAATTAGCAGTTCCGTATCTTAAAAATGATTATTAAATCATTATTTTAATGACAAATATTTCTGAAAAACGAAAAGAATTTTTAAAGTATATGAAGAAACTAAACTCGTATCGTAAAAAACTCGTATGTAACAAAATTTACAAATCTTGATTGTTGTCACCCTCATCAATATAATAATAAAATATGGTTTAAAAAAAAAAAATCAAATATGGCTGCAATTTAATTGCAAGTTTTTAAAATATATTTGTAAATGTAATGTATAAAAAATTTTATTCATAAACATTTCATTTTCGATAACTGTAAATAAAATAACAATAAAATTCAACTAAAATAATTCAAAATTTTGCAGATCAATTTAATAAGGTATTTAAAAATCGTACTTTTTTTTTATGAATATCATATAATAAATGGTTTTTAGATACAATTATGGTGAAAATTCCTCACATTAAATCGGTAGTTTGGCAGTCTCAATAAATGCATAATCAAGAAAATGATTTATAATATAGCGTTAGGTTCAATGTAATTTTTGATATCAATAAATGATGATGAACAAAACAAAAAAAAATAAAAAATGCCTGAAAATTCAGTAAATATACGTATATAGTAATTATTCAGTAAATATATGCTATATAATAGCATTCAGTAAATATATATAGCAGCAATTAAGAAATTTTTATACTCAATAAATAAACCAATTACTGAATTTATCGTTTTAATCATAGAAAGCCATTTCATTCCAAATATATATTCCAAAGATTTTTATAGCAGCCAGCTTGAAGAACTGTATCACTAGGACTTATTTAATGGCTGTATTGTTTTTGGCTAAACGATAATTATTTTTTTCAAAAACAGGTTCAATGTTTTCACAAATGAATAGGACGATCTTGAGGGGTGTGGTCCTTCCAGTATAAAAAAAAATATTCGGGATGAGATAAGCTGTCAAGCGTAAAGAATAAGTCATAACAGAGATTTGAAGCTGTTCTCGAAGAAAAAAAAAAAAAGAATTCATTAATATAAAAAGCAATTATCGAATTTTCCGCTCTGTCAAGGTCAAACTGCACGTCAAGTTTGACCTATAGTTATCAAACAAAAAAACAAAACAATTTGTAATGGGGAAAATGTTAATCAGTACATTGTTGAAAGAACAGATTCGAATTGGGGTTAGGGTTGGGTTAAAAAAAAAAAAAAAAGAATTTGTTCTTACCGGCGCATCGTTAGGAATTAAAAATTTTTTTAAGATTGAAAAGATACAGTTATTGACACTTATTTTATTTATTTAAGATATAAAGATATAAGCGGTTAATTAAAATTTAAATTCATATCTTATAAATGTCTAATTCTTAATACATCAAAGTCTTATGTTACGTATATACAATAGTGCTGAAGAAAAAAAGAAAGTTACTTTAAGATGACAATTAAGGCCAGTATAATTTTGAGATAGATGAAAAAAAAATTTTAAGTTAACTGCTTGAGTCAATTTAATTAATGATAATTCAAAATGAATTTAGCATCTACAATTTTTTTATATACATATAAGGTGTCTACAAACAGGATATCCAGTGGGGCAAGTCCGGCTCTCTGTCACTATGAATCCGGCTCCGAATATGCCTTAGATCCGACCTGATACACTAACTTTTTTTTAATAATAATAAATAATAACCAAATGTTTTTACTTGTAAAAAAGTTAATAGCAAATAATAACCCCGCGCTTATTATAAAATAATTGCAACTTTGAAATAATTGTTGTTTTCCCTCTGTGCAATTATACGTTAGCTTTTAAATGATTGTTACTGAGAAAATAATTAAATAAAGCCATGAAATAAGATAAAATATAAAATAAACTTCAAATATATATAAAAGTGTGTAAAAAGCATTTCTAACAAGAATTTTTTTTTTCTTTATATAAATTTGTATTTTAATACTATATTTGCAAATTTTTAATGAAAATGGAGTTTTATAAAATGAACAATGCATTTTTTTTTTTTTTTCACTTGAATATCGATCAAAAATATCGTATATGTTAGGTTTGACCCTTCTAAATTTTTAGATGAATCAATATGGCTTAGCATAAAAATCAGTGGAAATAAACATTTTGTATAAAAGCTCCAGATTTTAGTCTATTGTATTTTTTTCTGTCTGTCGAAGAAACATCAAGAAAATGATCTTCAAACCTTGAATAGATCATGACTCAATGGTAAGAAGCGCAACAGGGCTGAGGTTTAAATACTCTATTGGAATTCGTTGCAATCTCTGCATTAAGAAACAAGAAGATTTGGTGGCGTTTGTAATAACATGTATATTCATATGTATACTAGATGCACAGGTAGGATGTCAGAAATACCATGTTTTCATTTTAATAGTCTGTGTTACTTTAATATTTTAATATATTTTAATAGGCTAGATCCCCAGTTGTTTGTGAATGGCCGACTTCACCTACTGACGCTCCTTAAATTTTAATTTCTATAATGATGAATATGGGCCTGAATGGCCGAGTGGCTATGCGATCGGTACCACAGGTTTCGGGTTATTAGTCCCGGCGGTACCATGGATGTTTGTAGTGGTTCGTCATCCACTTTAAACCGCAGGTCTCGGTCTATTATCGTTCGTTGTGGGCATTGTTACTCCGCGTCCGTGGCTTATCTTCAAGTTATACGCGCCCCTGGGTTATGCAAAGTGAGTAACGTCTGTGCAGCGCTTGCCTTAAGGCATCCAAGACCAAGTTGTCTAAGTGTTTGCCAGTTGCATTAGAAAGAAAAAAAATAATGATGAATATTTCTGTGGTAATAGCCCGTCGAGTTAGTATGAGTATATACAGCCGTTGGATTTTGCAAATCTGCATATTACTATTCCACATTGTACTCAAAGCTTTAAGATGATACATTGCATAAACTGCTGTTTTTATTATTAGTAGTTTTTGAACCGGTCAACCTATATTTACAAATATATAAAGTTCATTGCGTAAAATTTTTTTACAAATAGAATAACAGACTAAAACTAAAGAAACCAAGATTAACTTATTGAAGTATTTATTTAACTATAGAATATCTATTAAAATGTAAATGTTTCATTTGAGTTCTAATAAAATGCTATTTATTACATTTAATCGGCTAAATAATAGAATTTAATTCAAACAATAAGTAAAGAAATTTTATACTATAACCTAGAGTATTTTGCAATTTTTTTTCAGTTGTTACAAACCTTTTTAGCTTTAAAATTAAATAGCTGAAAATTACTAGAAGTACATTTAAATCTTAAGGTATCACTCAATCAGAAATAAATTCGCTGAAAAGATTCTTCGAGTAATTTGATTATTAAGTAAAAATTACAGCTATACATTCAAATAAATTTCGGTTACATAATGAAATTTAACTTTTAAAACTATGTGGAAACTACTTTTTAAAGTCGGAGAAAAAAATTAAGAGTTCTAAAAATAAAATTGAAAATTAATATCCCTTTAAAAAGATTTAAAAATTAAGAGGAAATCATCGGATTCACTTCAAAACCTTTTGTAAGAATAAGATTATGTCAAATGATTCTCTTAAAATAAATGATAAATATGAATATTTTCGAAAGATGCTTATCTAAATAGCATTCTAGGCAATTTATCCAATCAAGAATATGTATACAAAATTGAAGTGGATTCTTCAATTTCTTCATAGATAGAAAGTTGTATTGCTATTTTTCTTTGATTTTCTCTAATCGTTGTTTTCTTCTTCAGACAAAAAGATTGTTTAACCTTAATATAATTAATCCATTAAAAGAAGCTAGTACAGATAATTTTAAAATATTAAAGATAAATTCTAAAGAACGATTAAATTTTTAGAAATTTTTCTGAAACTGTTTAAAAAATGAATATTGTCATAGTATCCACTAAGTGAAATTAGTAAATTCGAGAAATCTTGAGCATAACTAGCTTGTAAAAGTTCTTTTAAAAAGAAGAAAATAAAAATAGAGATAGAAAATATAGGAATATAATTAGTATAAACTGTCCAAAAACTGTTAAAAACGATTGGAATCTATAATATATCACATATCAATCATATAAATCCTGGAATAATTATGTTCTTAATCCCCAAGGTATCGATGCAAAATTCGATAGATAAAAAATGGCGACGAATTAAAAATTGTTGTAAAACACATAACAATAAACATAACTGTTTTACAACAAAGGAAGTTACTTCATAAAAGCGTTTCTTAAATTTTTATTTGATTTTAAAAAAGGTTTTTAAAATATGTGATTCGTGTTCGTCTTCTGAATTTCATGAAATTGTTCTTTTAAGAATGAAAAATAAAATAGAAAGAACAATATTGATAAAATCAAAAACGCAATCAGAAAAACTCATTAGCTTTGCATTTTATAAAATATTTATTTAAAGATCATTAAGATATATAAATTGTTAATCAAAATTTCGGTACACGTGATTCTTAGAAAAATAAACGATACGTTAATTGATTCTATTTAAATAAAATTCAAATTGTTGTAGCTTCCAAATAATAAAAATGTCTTCATTTATACCATTCAGATGTATCTAGATTTAGTACAGATAAATATACACCAGATAACGATCTACATGAAAAGTTTTCATCGATAATGAGAAGTTGTTTTTTTTTTAAAGAACATGCCACATGCCTGCAGAATCTTGTTCATGAATATTTCATATGATGTGGCCATTTGTGAATATTAATGTTGGGATGTGTATATACAGAAGCTAAACTGTTTTGTAAGTTGTTGAAGCATACATGTTCTTTTTATCAGTCCATCTGGGAGATTATACTGAGAAGGAAAATATCTTGGAAACCCATTTGCATGCCATCAAAAAACAAATTTTCAGATTTTTGTGAGCATTAAAGTATTTTAGTGGCATTTATTTTTTAAGCACTAACATTCAAAATGTTTTTTATTTGTTTATTTTATTTACGTTTGCATTTCATTTTAAAATGAAAACTGTAGCAAATTTTCATGTTTCATCGTTCGTGAAGTAGTAATTCATCTGTGGAAGAAATTAGTACAAAAAAATTCAGTAATTTATTAATTAATCTAATCTAAAATAATTAAATTAATCTAAAAGATTTTATGGCTACAACCAACATAGCACGAAATAAGCCATTTTTTTTTTTGTACTAGAACAAAATGTGCAAACTTCTGATGTCCATAAGCTACCATATACTTATCCACCGGCTATAGGTAAAAATTAAATTATTCTTTATGTATTTATTTCATATATAATAATAATATTATTATTATTATTAATAATAATAAAATTCTATATTTATTCTTGATTTAATATGCTTTAATTTTTGTAAGAACAAAACGTTTTGTTAAATGATTCAGATTTATCGGGGTTTTTCTTAATATTTAAGATTTGAAAATAATCAGAAATATATGGTGATTCAAATAGGTTTGTGCCTTTTATTGTAATAACTACAGCTAACTACTCAGCTAACGAAAAGCATGCTTTTGATAATTTCATATAATGCATATGGGATTTTTGACGCAATCATTTACTAATGACTAAATGTTCTTCCGTCAATAAAAACATACTTTGTTTTGTATTTTATTGTACTAGAGCTGGGAACATTTCATTACAAATGGCAAAAACTTTGAGCATTTTTTATTAATATCATAAACAATTAAAATTAACGAACATATATGACTTGGAATTAATAAATATCTGTAAATATCGAAATACATTTTACTGTGCAGTGAAAATGAGGGATAAAGATTGAAAACTGTGCTTCGAATAAATTCCTAGAAAAATGTTCAATCTATCTTAAATATAATCTTTATATCGCTGAGAGTTGAACATTTCTGTAATAAAAATAGTAATAATTTTCGTTTCAAAATATAGAAATTGTTTGTTCATTTTATCAACGCCAATTTTTAAAATTTTTAATTAATTTTTTTTGATGGGTTTATTTTTGGTCATTTAATAATGATCGCATATAAACCGCTTACAAGTTCATCCAATAAATTATTTCATACATAAAATATTAGTTTCTAAAAATTGATTTCTAATCTCTGCAAAAGAGTCTTAAATTTAGGAGGAATAAATCCAGAGTTACAAATTAATTCCTTATTTTTAAAAAATAAATGCTTTATGACAATATTTTATCCAAAATTCTAATTTAATATAATAGTTACATAGTTCATTTTTGGTTTTCAAACAAATGCTTGTTGAACAAAGTACGATAATTTAAAAAAATATTACTTTAAAATAATACAAAAGGCAAGAAAAATAAAATAAAATATTGAATGCATCTGTTGCAAAAAGTTGTTCTTCTTTTAAAAACATGGTAAAAAAATAATAAATAATCATATGCTATTTTGGAAACAGTTTTTATGTATTCATTTAATTACATTTCACTTCCTATCAGAGGCAATCAAGTGTTAGAGTTAATAATAAATGTGTTTAAAGCTCTAATTCGTAAAATTTTTAAAATGTTGTGCATCGTTAAGCAAAACGCATATAACATAGATATATTTATTTTATTTAATATTTATGTAATTTTTTTTTATAAATAACAAGAATTTAATAAAATTTTGATAAATAAATATTTTTGTCATAAAATTTTAATTTATAAAATATAAAATAACATAAAAACTTAGAATAACCAGAAATTAATCTTTGTAATTTTTGTGTAAAATCCTTAAATACAGTAAGAAACCTTGAATTTACATGCACTTGTAAAATGTACTTCTTGCAACATTTCGATAATAACAAATTTAATATAAATGCCTTTTATATGTGCTCATTTTTCATTTGTTTTATTTTATTATTTATTCAGAAATTTTTTTTATTTGAAATCATTAAAATGTAATTGCGAAATACATTTCGTCATAATATTTGTTATACTTTGAATTGAACCAAATCAAAATTGTAATTAAATCATTCTAATTGTTCAAAAAATTCGAAGAACTGTTTCAAAAAGCACCGTTATCGTCATTGAAAAAATGCAATGAATTGGCTTTTCAAGATTCGAAATAAAATAATTTTTGCATCCTTTGAACAATATGAAAAAACAAAATTCCAATTTACACATAAAAAAAAATTATTAGCTTAAAGTCAAGAAAAACAAACATTTTCTACAAGGAAAAAAAGATTTCTTCAAAGTTATTTGAAATACTAAATAAATTTTATTCCTGGGAAAATTTTTTTTAAATTAATACTAAATATATTCTATAAAAGAAAACAATATAAAGCCTTTATTAAATATTTAACGATTTTTGATGAAACAAAGAAATCATGAAAAAAAAAAAAAATCTTTTACCTGCAGATACTTTGAAAGAGCTTCCCAAAACCAGAGTCCCACGCATCACCAAGAAAACGAAGATGATTTGACGTCCAGTTGCCATGGTTACACCAGTTCCAATCCTTCCGACCGCGTGCTTCGATCTGAAACTGAATCTTTGCAAAACGTTCGGATGTTTGGTGGCTCTCCCGTGACGTAATTCTTCTGGAACACCTTTGCGCAGAGAACACCCCCTCCCTATTTTGTTTCCACCTTCACTTCTTCCCAACACAGTGTCGTTTTCACTTTTTCGCCGAACGTAACTTCTTCCCGACTGCCAAACGATTTCGGAGGCAAGGTATCTGGCAGCCGGTTTTCGGAATAGTTTGACGTCACGATTATTTTTTTAGCTTCAGGGGTGTGTTCGATTGAGTGATTTTTGTCTTTGTTCAATAATGCTGCTGCTTTGGAACAATTGAGGAATTCCATTTTGGCATTCTTTTCCCTTCCATCTTAGAAATGGATTCTTTATGTACGCTTGCTTGGAGATTCGTGAAATTATGTATCAGTCTCTGACAAAAAAAAAATTTCATAAAAAATATATAGGAAATAAAGTGTAAAAAAATGTGCCCGACTTGAATATTAAACTCAAAAACGTTGATTTATGTAGTGTGTAAAGAATTTTCCGGGTTCAAGGAGATGAAAGCAAGAGAAAAAAATGTTTTTATTTATTTATTTTGTAGCTTAAATAGTTCTCGTCTTAGATAATATAGAATTTCATGAATGAAATTTTATTTAGTAAATAGAATTCATTCCTGAAAAGAATAGAGCATGCATTTTTTGAAATATTCACTTTTAATTTTGATTTAATTTGATTTTTTTGTTTAAATGCACTATAAATTTCAACACTATGTCCCTAATTATTGACTTTAAATTTAATCAATCAAATCAACCAATCGTTTAATTAAAATTTAATCAACCAAAAGTTCATTAGCTTTTTTATTATTATTTAACAAGTAAAATGCAAAAAATGAAACTAATTTAAGTCCCTAATTCTTGATTTTAAGTTTAACCAATCAAATCAACCAATCGTTTAATTAAAATTTAATCCACCAAAAGTTCATTAGCGTTTTTTATTATTATTTAACAAGTAAAATGTAGAAAAAAGTAAACTAATTTAAGAAGACAGCTATTTGAGTAGAAAATTACAGAGATAAAACAATATTTTAACTCAGGAAAAATATTTATCCACGCTAACTGCATTCATATAATTAGAAGTTATTGTTTATGTATTGGTATTTCTAACAAAGCGTGGAGACTTTAAAAAAATTGAAAGTAAAATTATGTACATTATTTCAAATTTATGATGCTTTGTATGTCATTTTAGAAAATTTATCTACGTATAGAAAGCCAGATATTTATTTGCTTGTTGTATTTTTATAGCTTACAAACTACAACTACATTTATGATAACAATATTAAGAAATTCGTTTTTCCCCTCTTGATCAATTATTTATTTGGTGGGTAGAAAAAAATGGCTAAAAGTTCTTATTAGTTATCTTTAATTACTTGCTTAAAATATCACCAAATCCATGCTCAGCTTGTTAATAATTATATTAAACTTTCCATCTTTTCCAATCATGAAATTTTTAATTAAATATTATTATGCGAGCATATTTCCATTACAATTTTCACATTAATTTTCTTCGAAGGTTTTGCTGATATTTTTTTTCTGTGTGTTTAAGTAAACTTAAGTAAAAAATATATAATTTCATTAAAGCCATGAAATGATAGGTCACATTTGTTTGTACAAATATATAGATGGCTGCAAGTTTTTGCTCAAATTTTTATTTAATCCAACGTCATTATTGATTTTTAAATTATTAAGCATCTTTTTATAATTCATTTTAAATATTTTCAAAACAAATACTTTCAAATTTTGTTTGTAATATTTTAATTAAAATAACACAATAGATGACACAAATAACTGGTTTTATCGAATTTTAAAAAGAATGAAAAACATTATGTAAGATTGTTCAAGTTAGCTCAGATTTTTATTTATTTATTTATTTTTTTGCATAGTTTAAATAAGGAAGATGAATAAAGATTCTATTATGTCTTTTAAAAAGTGTGCTTTATTGTAATACAAATAGAATGCTTCAGTAATTATACTATGTTTCCGGAAAAACCAGGAAGTATATTCATGGAGTGCCAATTTTTTTTTTTTTTTTTTTTTCCTTTTCTTGAATTAGAATTCTGATTTTATTTGGATTTGTTGGTGTTTTTTTATTTATTTTTTATTGGCAACTTAATTGAATTCAGATAAGATTTTTTTAGCAGTTGATTTCAGCAGTTATTTAACAGTGCTTCACAGCCTTCCAGCTAGGTGGAGTTTAATATCAGTCGATTCAACTCTTCGGATAAAGAGGATTTGATATTAGCAGTTGATTTTAACACCTGTTAAAATTTAAAAAAAAAATGAACAGTTATTTATTTATATTTCTTTAAAAGGGAAAGGATATTTAGAGTATCATCCAGAATTGCATTAAATTTAACTTAAGTACATTTCTCGAACTTTATTTTTAACTGCACATAAGTTTAGCATATTTAAAATAGCATATTTAAAATTCTTATTCAACATTTTTATTGCTTGACATTTACTATTTATTTATTTATTGTGAGAGCTTTTTGTATTTAATTATTTTTGATTGCTTTTGCAAAATTAAATTATAAATACAGATGACAGTGAATATTTTGCAAGCGAGATTTCTTTAGTTGTATAAAAATATAAGATGATACGTATGAAATATGATAGTGTAATGCACATATTTTTTTCTTAATGCTGTTTTATTGCATTTTTTACCAACAAAACGTGTTGAAATAAAGAATGTTAATTGGACTCGAACAATGATGAATTTTCTTTGTTTGTAATATAAACTCATGTTCGTGAAAATTGCAACACCATGAAGGAATCGTCATAATTGAATGAAATTTAATACACAGTTGAGTGGTAGTGGTACAAATAAATGATTAAATGTTCAAAGCAAACAAACAATAACAAGAGATCGGAATCAGTATTTTGTGTAGCCACCACGCGCTGCAATAAGTGCTGCTACACGACGTGGCATGGAGTCAAACAAATTTTGAATGTCTGCCTGAGGAAGAGCATTCCATATTGTTTGTATGCGCACCCAAAGTTCGTCTGCAGAAGCAACAGGACGAGGATCACGAGCGAGACGCCGACCAACGAAATCCCACACATGTTCAATCGGCGGCATATCCGGGGAATACGCAGGCCAAGAAAGAAGCTGTACCTGCCGCGTTGCAAAGGGATTGAACAGTCCTTGCGATATGAGGGCGGGCATTTTCCTGTTGCCTGGCAAGCTTTGAAAGAAGGGAACAGCTTGGGGCTGTAGAACTTCACTGATGTACCGGTTGCTGTTCAGATTGCCCACAATTCTTAGCAATTGAGATCGTCCATGATATGCTATGGCACCCCAGACCATAACTCTGGGTGTTCGTCCACTGTGTCGTTCGATAATGCACTCCGGAAGGTGGCGTTCACCGGCATAGCGTCTGGCACTAATGCGGCCATCATGGTACCACAAATTAAAGCGGATTCGTCAGAAAACACGACATGCTGCCAATCAGCACACCAGTCTCTATGCTGAGTGGTCCATTGTATCCGCAGGCGGCGATGGTTTAGCGTGAGAGGGATCCTGTATATCGGAGTCCTTGCGCGCAGTCCACGCTGCAGCAGACGTCTACGAATTGATGAATCACACAATGAAACACCTGTAGCGATTGACCACTGTGCTGCCAATTGTCTAGAGGAAGCTGTATGGTCCGTCAGCGCCATGCGGACCAGGTGTCTATCATCGCGAGCTGACGTCACATTTCGGGGTCCATTCCCGGATTTCCGAGCTGTCCGACACTCGTCCGTCCACTGCTTCCAAAGACGCATCACTGTGCTGCTGTTACGCTGCACACGAGCGGCTACTGCACGATAAGACAATCCAGCTTCACGAAGGCCGATGATTCTCCCCGTTCAAACTCTGTAAGTTGTTCAAATCTCGCTCTTTTCATCGAAGAGGCGTAAGTAACGATTGAGCTAACGTTTACCACTAGAAGATAACCCCGTTAACCATACACGCCTCGCTACAACCGTCTATTTATTCGGATTCATCCGCCGTTCAGAGGGCGCTGCTCAGCATACGCATGCGCTACGGATTTGAAAATTCTAATCATTTGCATATCATGCGCTAATTTGCATTTCCTGAAAATTTCAGCTCACTCGCGTAAGTCCTTTATGGTGTTGCAATTTTCACAAACATGAGTTTATTAAGAAATTTGAGAAAATAAACTTCTTCTAAATGAGTGTTATTTTTAACAGAGAGTATATTTCATAGATGGATCAGCAAATTAAATTTGCTGCATAAATTTATGATTGCCATCTTTTTCAGAAACGCATTTTAAAAAGTTATTAATATTTATGTATGAAAAAGAATTCATATATTCAAAACCCTATTTGCTTTATCAATCTTTTTTTTATTCTTTTTCAATTCCTTCTATTAGCTCACACTCTCCCTATATATATCGTGTTCAAATTTTCAGTCGTTAATAAAATACTTTTTATTCATCCACTCAAGTTCAAATACATTTTTTTTTTTAACTTTTAGTGGATGACACTTGATGCTAATACAGTTTTTTCAAATATTAATTCATTCATTAAATTTAATTAATTAATTTTAGTTTTTTTTAGATTTAAGTTGCATATATCTACCAATAGATGGCGCCAGATAAACTTAAAAATTAATGAAAATTATTTATAAAGGACTTTCTGCAATAGCGACAGATAGATATTGAATAGATATTGACTTTAAAAAATTCCGCGTCCGTGGCTTACCATCAAGTGACACGCTCCCCTGGGTAATGCAAAGTGAGTAACATCGGTGCAGCCCTTATGGCATAAAAGATTACGGTCTATTTACCAGCTGCGTTAGAAGAAAAGAAAAAAAAAACTTTAAAAATTTGTTTTTATATTACTTGTTATAATTATAAACAAAACTTTTATTTTATTTAATTAATCAATATATTCATTGTGATTAAAATTTTCTTACAATAAATCTTTTCTCTATCTTTTAATATAAAATTTTAAGAAAAGAAACTAATTAAAAATAATAACATGTACTTTTTCAATTATTTCAATTCATTATATTGAATTAGAGAATGTAATTTGCTGCACATGTCAAAAAAAAAAAAAAAAATATTGTAATTGTTAGATACAAAAATATAACATTTATCTTGGTAGGTCTTTATAAATATATTCTTTGTTACATTTCAAATTAATGCTGTTGGTTGTTTAGTATTCATGTAAAACTTAATCCCACATTAAAATTAACTTGATTTATAATAGCATTAACGATTAAAACAGCTAACGAAAATTAGCAGTTTTTCCCATCTTTGCAAAAGATGTATGATTTTATTGTGTATCATATGAGAGCAAACCCACAAAACTATCTATAAAGCAGTCTGATTACCGATACGAGACGTTTTATGCATGTTGTCACAATCGCTATCGACTCTCCGTGTTTCTGAAAGCAGTCACTGCCACGGATGACGCTGAGCCTTCTGAGCACTCGAATCTGAGCTTTCCTGCACTCTAGCCCGGTGGTCTCAAACTACGGCCCGCCAGTGTCATCAATCCGGCCCGCGACGGCGAATAGCTTATTGTTGCTGAAATAAGTTGGATAAAAAACACAGAATGATGATAACTCGGTTTTATTGACTTGCTGGGTAAAGCTTAATGACAAGCATAATACGCAGAAAATTAACTTAAGCGTAACAACTAACAAACAATTGAAATGAATCCCACTAACATTATAAACTAGTGAATATCCCGCGGTTACCCTCGGTAGTTATGTTGGGGTAAAGAGTATCGCATATGTATGTATATCGATGTTTGAAATGTATATGTCCTGAATCAAACATATGATTTTTATCCTGAAAATCCCACAGGAACGGAAAAGCTAAATGAACGCGAAAGAAACCGCAGGGTATCCACTTGTAAAAAAATACTAATGAGATTTATGTAATTGTGATTTTTCACTGATAATAGTTTGTAGTTAGCAAGCATATGCTCGCTCAGAGTGCGTACCCGGCGACTGGTCTAGAAATTATAGATAATGGCAGAAAAATTAAAAGGTTTTGGCCCTTGATACTTACTGGAGTAAAACAGTGGGGCCCTTAAGGCTGGAAAGTTTGGAGACCCCTGCTCTAGCTGAACGCATTACCACTGGGCCATGAGTTGCGCAATCAAGCTTCATTGCGGAGAGTTATCCAAGGTTTTTTTCCTTACGACACGTAAATGTGGGAGAATTAAGCTTGAAAATTCTCCCCAAAGGAAATGCACCCTGTATAAGAAGGCTTCAGGTTCGAATCCTGGCGGCAGCATGGATGTTTGTTAGAGGTTCGGAATCCACGTTAAACTGTAGGTGTTGATCTAATTAGCCCAAAGTGTGCACAGAATGATCGTAGAGCGACAAACCAAACCACAACCATTTTCCCCAAACCAGGTTCGAATCCTAGTAGTGGCATGGATGTTTGTTAGTAGTTTGAAATACACGTTAAACTGAAGGTCCCGGTTTAATTAGCCTAAAATGTGCATAGAATGATCGTATGGAGACAAACCAAACCACAATCATTTTCCCCCAAAATATTCCTGTCAAACCAGGTTCGAATCCTGCATCGGCATGGATGTTTGTTAGAGGTTCGGAATCCACGTTAAACTGTAGGTCCCGGTCTAATTAGCCCAAAATGGCCGTAGAAAAACTACAACAAACCAAACTAAACCCTGTATAAGAATATTCATACTACATTATATGGAAACCAGACGTGAACAAAAGAAAAAAAAAAATTCATAAAATATTTTAGGTTGCAAAATCTAAAGCATATATCCGGTTTTAATGATAATGATATATCCGGTTTTAACGATAATGATATATCCGGTTTTAACGCTCATGATAATTATGCAAGCAATGCCCTTGATCTTATATTGTTAATGATATATAAATTATATATTCCTTTAAGTCTTGTGTCAACTTAGGAATCATTCTTGATAGTAAACTTAACTACAGATCGCATATCTACAACCTTAGAAATAAATTCAATACTCAATTTAGAATTCTCTATCCTTTAATCAATAGAAATTCAGCTTTACCTCTTAATCTCAAAATTCTAATATATCTCTTTATCTTCGTCCAGTATTAGCTTATGCAAGCCCAGTTTGGGGTTCTGTTGCACGTACAAATTTTGAAATTATTCAAAGGCTTGAGAACAAAACTCTCAGAATGTTAACGAATTCACCCTGGTAGTTTCGTAATGACGATATTAAACGAGCTCTCTCGATTCCAAGTTTAAGACAATTTGTTCACAAATTTTGTACTAAATTCTATAATGATATGCGAAACATCAATAAAACTGTATTAAATATCCTACAAAATTACGATTATGATATTTCTTCCCGCAAACATAGCAAAAGACCTCGCACTGTTCTAAATATTTTAAATTAATTCCTTACAACTGCTTAGATGAAAAAGTTCGCTTTTCCCTAAGCAATTTTTTCTCCTAATTTGACCTTTGATCATTCTGTTTTATTACATGCAACTGATTTCATCAACATCTACATTTTTGAAATTTTTTTCATTTTATAATTTTATTAAATAAATAATTCTTTTTTAAAAAAGGGCATTTAATTATCTATTTTGCTTATTAACTCAAAGGGCATGAGACCACCGCTATGTTTCAACATTTTACAATGAAGGGAGCTAGTGGCCGCTACGCGGCGAAGGATCTCCGTAATAATCTACTATAAGAGAAGTCTTGTGTCAACAAAAATGTGCGTTGATTTCCAACCGCGACTTGCATATAGCGATACTGAGGTAAAAGATTGGATAATAAATATTTAGCATTGTTTGACCGAGAAAGAATATATATATGTTCTTAGAATTCCATGCATCTGAGTGATTTCTTATTTGTTTTCTTAAGGAAACGCTTGGTTAAAATAATATGAAACATTCGAAAGATATATGGCCATACTTTGGGATAAAATATGTTTGCGGGGCATATTTATGTCTTGTATTCTACACAGCAGAAGGCAGTGTAGAATACAAAAAAAGTGATTTATGTAACAGCTGGTATAAGTAAACAACTTATACCAGCTGTTATATAAATCTTTTTTTTTACATTAAAAATGTTTTGTTTTAGTTCGTACGTTTCTTTTGTACTGGTAAAAAAAACCCCAAAAAAAAAACTTTGATTTCATTTTGCAATATTTCTTAGTTATACTGTAAAAATTTGAAAAAAACTATCCATATTATATTCAAAGTGGTGGACCTGAATGGCCGAGTGGCTAGCGCTTGGTACCACAGATTTCGGGTTCGAGTCCCGGGGTGCCATGGATGCTTGTAGTGGTTCGAATCCACTTTAAACCGTAGGTTTTGGTCCAATAGGATCGTAGAGCGTTGTGGGGGCATTGTTACTCCGCGTCCGTGGCTTATCTTCAAGTTACACGTGCCCCTGGGTAGTGCAAAGTGAGTAACGTCGGTGCAGTGCTTGCCTTAAGGCATCCAACTTTGCGAGCTGCATTAGAACAAAAAAAAAAATTCAAAGTGGTAATAATTATTACTTTAGTAAACTTTTATTATTTATATTGTTTATAAATTCAATTTTCATTAATAGTTTTCTACTATTAATATGATTTGGCTTCATTCTTTTGTATCTGTTTATAAGTTCTTCGTTATCTGAGAAGATTCATTGTGTGATAATTGTTACGAAATTATGATAATGATAATGATAATCATACGTGCTAATAATTATTATAAAATGTATGGGAGGAAGATTGCTTTTACTTAAATGCGATGTTAATTAAATCATCATTTTATTAAAATTAAATTTTTTACATTTAATTAAAATTAAATTTATTTAATGTATTTTAATCAAATAAATTTAATTAAGTTAAATAAATAAATTTAATTTAATTGTTACACTAAAATAATAACATTAATATTTAAATTAATTATTTAATTAAATTAATTAAAAGCAATTTAATTTTAATTAACTGTTATAAATATATTTTTAATTAAATATAATATAATTTAATTTTGATTACATGTGTTAATTAAACGGATACAATTTTAATCATGTTTATTTGGACTTATTTTTATGAACTTGAAGCAAATAGTTTCTTTCGATAAATTTGATTCGATCTTAGCGTGATTTTGAAAGAAAAAAAAAAATTTAATGAGATGAATTATAAATGGATAAAAGATGATTTTAAATTTGGACTTATTTTTATGAACTTGAAGCAAATTTTTGATTCGATTCTTAGCGTGATTTTGAAAGAAAAAAAATTTAATGAGATGAATTATAAATGGATAAAAGATGATTTTAAAATTTTATTTAAATTTTTTTTTTTTTTTAATGATTTGTTTTTTTACTTATATATTACTGTATATTTTCGAAATTACTTTTAGTACTGTATATATTTAGTACAAAAATCATTTTCATAAAAAAGAAAAGAGTAAAGTAATACAAAAATTTCCAAAGAAATATAAAGACGTGGTATTAAATCATAAAAGTTAAATCTTTTTCTTTGCAAACATTATAATCTCGTAGAAATTCTTCTGAACTAATTAAGGAAATTACAATCATTACGACGACGACGATTTGCCAGATTGACGGAGAACCTTGGTTGCTTAGCAACCTCCCCCATCTTTGTGAATGAGGAAGTTTCTTGAGCTTTTAAGTCCATTGATTAGATAGAAAAAAAAGTAATATATATATATATTTTTAATTTATTTAAACAAAAAAAATTAACTTATTAAATATTCGTATTTTTTGTTAATTAATAAAAAAAACAAAAATTATGCATTATTTTTTTTCTTTCTAATGGAGCTGGCAAACACTTAGACAGCTTGATTTTGGATGCCTTAAGGCAAGCGCTTCACAGACGTTACTCACTTTGCATGACCCAGGGGACGCGTAACTTGAAGATAGGCCACGGATGTGAGTAACAATGCCCCCGCAACTCTACGATCCTATTAGACCGGGACCTACGATTTAAAGTGGATCGAACCTGGATGTATCCCTGGAAACCGCCGGGACTCGAACCCGAAAAGCCTGTGGTACCGAGGGCCAGAGCGCTAGCCACTCGGCCGTTCAGCCCCAATTATGCATGTATATTTTTTATATTATTATTTACAATTTCAAGAAGATAATAAAAAAAAATAGATAAACAATAGAAACAAACAAAAACGATTGGAGGGGAAATTGTGACTCAGTGGAGAAATTGCATGTTAATTTGAAAGGGAGGATATCGGAACGTTAATGAATAATAATATTTTTAGAACAGTGCAAGGTCTTTTGCGATTTTAAAATCAGAAATGTCGTAAACGTAATGTCGTCACAGAAATTCTTCTGAACTAATTAAGAAAATTACAATCATTATTTCGTAACGTTTATTTAAATAACAAAAGCAGCTGTTTCCATATCCCTTCATTAGAACGAAAAACATTTCATACTCACACAAATAATTAATGAGTAAGTTATGATATTTCACCAGATAATTAAAAACAAATATTTTGATGAAGCAAATAGAGTAAATCAAGTATTTCATCCATTTGACTGGAAAAAAGCAATCAGTAATTCTAAACTTACAGTTACACTTACTTTTGTTGAAATTATTTGACCATTTATTTAGTTGAAATTATTCACATCATATGCTATTAAATATAAATGAATATTATATTTAATATTTAGAGGCATTTTCTATGTGCCTCAACAGTATTTATAACAGTTATATATAAATAATTTAACAGTTATATATAATACAACAGTTTATATATAAATAATTAAATTTACAACCATAATCATCATCATTGGCGTAACAGCCCCATTGTGGGCCAAGGCCGTCTGTCTGCTAGCAGATTACGAGACAGCAGATGTTTTTCTTTTTACGGGGTAGGGTTGTCAGCCCAATGCTCAATAGCCATATTAGACCGGAACCTATGGTTTAAAGTGAATTTCCGAACCACTACAAACATCCATGGCACCGCCGGGACTCGAACCCATTTAAACCTATGACACCGAGAGCTAGAGTTAGCTCTAAATTTACAACCAGATAATAATAAACTATAGTTTAAAAAAAACTAAAAAACACGCTTTTAGAGTTAATCAAACTAAAAAGTAAAAAATAATTGTTAACATAAGAATAAAATGACTGACGAGAAAATGAATGTCACTATTCCAAAAGCGTGGGGTGCTTTTGTGTGACATTTTTAAACTAACTCGGCATTTCGGAATGAAACTAGTGAAAAATTATAACGATTGATATCGAGCACCCCACGCTTTTAGAACAGTGACATTCATTTTCTCGTCAGTCATTTTATTCTTATGTTAACAATTATTTTTTTTTACTTTTAGTTTGATTAACTCTAAAAGCGTGTTTTTAGTTTTTAAACTATAGTTTATTTTTTACTTTTTAGTTTGATTAACTCTAAAAGCGTGTGTTTTAAACTATAATTTATTTTTTACTTTTTAGTTTGATTAACTCTAAAAGCGTGTTTTTAGTGTTTTTAAACTATAATATTTAAATGAGGTACGGAGGACTGGAACTATAGTTCTTACAATAATTTAATTGTGAGTAAAATAAAGGCTAAATGCTAATATGTCGAGCCGGCCAGGATTCGAACAGGGAATCTCCTGATCCGTAGTCAGGCGCGTTGTGCCACTGTCCACGTAGGTTTGAATGTCTTAGGTACTTTCATTCTACACGGGTTAAATTGCTCTTCATAAGTTAAAATAAAATCACTCATCCTGGCGATCCTAATCATGATGAGATAATAAACTTATCAAAATAGTTTATTGTCGTCGGTCCTTGATACGTCTACAACGTTTAAATTAAATCTTATCGCTTAAAAGTAGGGCAAAATCGAGCAAACATACAGGTGAAACTAATAAAAGCGTATTAAAAATGAAAAGCATATTAAAACGGAGTGTACTCGTATCTCATATTCGTATCTTTTCGACCCACCACAAGTTAAATTTATTCAATGATATTAATATTTATCATTCTGTTTAGAAAACAGAGGACGAGTCGGGTTAAGTCTGTTTCAATTTCCGACTCCCAATCCTTTTATAAAAAATTTTTATTCTTCCAAAATTGTTGAAAATAATGTTACACTTGAATGGCTTTCTTAAAATTTAATTTTTCTTTCAATATCACAACTGTAACACGCGGTTTCTCTGTGAGAAGAACCCTTGGCTCAAATCATCCTAAATTCCTGTTTCCCCGCAAAGCAGTGAAACATCATACTCTACGTAATAGCTCACGTGATTTCTCCATCCCATGAGAATCGTTTTAGTTTCAGTCTGAACTTTGGCTTCCTGCAGGCATGGTTGAGGTCTGACTGAGAATATCGGAGGCTTATAGTAACTGTTTTTCTGCCCGGAAATGTATCGCTGCAAATTGTGTATCATATTAGAATTGTGTGTGTATTCATGAGATTGTCTTAAATGTCATTAAAAAATAAATATTAGTAAGTTGGATTTCAGTCTTCTTACAAGAACTGCATCGTCATGTAGTATCCAAAGTTCCTGTTAAAATAATTGAAATTTTTTTAATCTTCTCTCGATGAAAAAAAAAAGAAATTTCAGCTCATCAAGGAACTTTGGGTGCTTTACAACTACTAGCAAAGACAGTGACATGCTTTAGCAGCAAAGCACGTAAGTGTCGAAAGTTTTTATCTCCAGAAATAAAATAGCACTGAGGCTTATAAAAAGCTAACTTGCTTTGCAGGGGAAAAAAGATTTCGTTGAAGCTATTCTATTTTTAATAAGATTTACTGTATCACGAATCTAACAACTTTAAGCTTAAAATATGCAATTTTTATTTGCTTGTGTATTAAAGCTATTCTATAATACGTTAGTACCTGTTCAATTAGTACTGCCATTTTTATAGGATATATGTATTTTTGGTTAGCAAATTTAAGAGTATAATAATGTGCAAATACTACACATTAAAGTTGTAAAAAAAATTTTTAATATGCAAACTGTTTTTTATAGATATATATGTTCAGTAAAAGTCATTGAATTTATTTCTCGAATTCTTCGCTGTACACGTATGGCGGTGATGCTGCATTAAAAATGAAAACAAAGAAAAAAAAAACCTTCAAAAAGTTGGCATTAGAAGAAGTATTAACCTTTTCAAGAACGGAATTGCAAATCTGAGCTCAAATTCCCTATACAGTTTAACACTAAATAATAATAATTAAAAAAAAGCCAGGGATACGTTGGCTTTTATGTGTACATCAATTCGAAAAGGCAGCAGCTGGAATTTATGGTCAAGCTCCAATCTCTGTTTTTAAAAGAACATTTGGTAAAATCGCAGAATATGGGCCATTGGGATTTGGCGTCAAAAACTCTTTTCGCCAAAGTGCATCAAGAAAAAGGGTTGCGATTGTAAGTGAAATGAATTGCAAACAGTACCAGAAATTCGTTTACCACATTTGGTGATTTATCGCCCAGTTGGCGCCAAAAAGTTGCCAAATTCAACGGCCTCTATTTTGCTATTTGGCGGAACATTTTACCTTAATACTTTGAAAAGAACGCTTTCAATACTGATGTTAAGAGAAGTAATAAAAATAGGTGTTTAGTTCTATACGAAAATGGTTTAAATGATTTCAAACTGAAGAAAAAAAAAACTAAGTGGAGAGAAAGTTTTTCTAAACCGTAATTTTCTCAGTGCTTTTGTCGTTTATCAAAAGATTTTTCGAAGTTGGTCCGTTGTCTCAAGCCGACAAAGTACTTGTGCATTGTTGTTATGGAAAACAAACGGTAAAAAAAAAATAGAACTTTGGTGATGATAGTAAATATATTTAATAAAATATTTTTTTATGCACCATTATATATAATTCATTTTTTTGTAATATTTTTATGGATTTTTATTATACACGAGGCGTAAAGAAAGACTGAGTTTTCAAAGCCGACAAATACTTGGGACTCATTTTAACAGAGATCGCTGAAGTTTCTAGAACAAGGGTGGCCAACCCAAATGATCTTGAGGGTCACTTTGGAAATACATCACAACTCCGCTGGCAGCAGCACAATTATAGATCCCCCTATTAGATTTAGACCCACTGCAGACATTTTTGGAGAGAAAAATTGAAGCATAACAAGTTATTATTAGAGAGTTTTTGCATACCGTACGTTGGTTACCGTAGGACGTCCGTTAGCTTTTTCCCCCTAGCGCGCATGCTCATAGGAAGCTGCGCATGCGTATCTGTAATAATGTTTTCCATGAGCACGCGCGCTAGGAGAAAAAGCTAACGGACGTCCCTACAATAACTAACGTACGGTATGCAAAAACTCTATTGTGTTTACTATTATTCTTACATGTAAACATAGATAATATTATAATAATGATAGTAAACGCACATTGTAAAAGAAATATATAATACACTAAAATTAAATATAAAAATATACAAATATAAACGTAATATAAAAAAATGAAATCATTAAAAAATATTTATTTTACTTGTACGATATTTGTTTCTCCCACTCTTTCGCTTAGCTTTTGCAAACCGATCTCGATTTGTGTATTTGCGCATCGTAATGGGTGTTGCAGGTTAGCGTCCGTTATGTTTGAGCATGTTTTGTGTTTGAAAAATTTAATTTTTGGAAAAAAAAAAAAAAAAAAGATTCGCAGCTTAAATTGAACCAAAGGCGCTAACAACTTGAACTACACTCAAGAACCAAAACATTATGACCACCTGTCAATAACGGTTGGCCCACCTTTGCGCGAGACACAGCTTCAACCCGCCTTGGCATGGATGCCACAAGTCCTTGGTAGATGGCCGGAGACAGATTGTACCAGATGTTTAAGCAACGGTCACGCAAATCGAGATATTGCGAATTGGTGGTCTTTGAACTCTGAGCTGCCGTCCCAGGACATCCCAAATGTGTTCTATTGGATTGGTTTCCGGTGAGTTAGGCGGCCAGGACATTAACTGGAATTCAGCATCATGTTCCTGGAACCACTCCAACACAATTTTAGCCTTGTGACAAGGGGGCGTTGTCCTGTTGGAACATTTCATTTCCAGCTGGAAAAACCAGGAGGCCATTAAGGGTGCAACTGGTCCCGCAATGATGTTCAGATACCCTGTAGCATTCATGGTCTGCTCTACCACAACCACGGGTCCCAGAGACGCCCAAGAGAACATCCCCAAAGCATAATACCGCCACCACCGGCCTGTGTATGACCTACTGTACATTGAGGGGAGCAACTGTTCGCCTGGAAGACGGCGTATCCTGACAAGGCCATCGGCGTGATTCATCTGACCAGGCAACTCTCCCCACTGATCCATGGACCAGTCACGATGTTGCATAACTAGGGATGGTCACAAGTCACTTAGTAAAACATAGAATCTGTTATATTAGACGTTCCAAGATGCACGCACATCATGAGTTCGCAGAATATAATTTAACTATTCTGCAAACTCATCGATAAAACAGGGCAATATCTGTCCTATATTCGCAAGAATATTATTTTAAAATCAAAAGTTAATTTCTTCTCATAAATTTGACAGTTAATATTTTGAATATATGGATGCACAAATAATCTATTTTTTTAATACATTGATTTTCACTACTTTAGCCATTATAAAATAAATATATTTTGTAAAATTGTGATAAATCTCACAGGCTGGAAAAATATTCAAGGCGGGCCGCATGCTGCCCACATGTTGGCCACCCCTGTTTTAGAATGTAGAGCTGCAGAAATATGTCACATAAAAAAAAAACTGATACGAGTGATGAAGAACTAAATCCGTCAGTTATTAGAGTATTTGTAATTAGCTCAATGAACATGATTTGCTGAAAGCTACTGTTGATGTCGCTGAATAATTCAAAGGAAACTTAAGATGCGTATGACAACGAAAGCGA
Source organism: Caerostris extrusa (assembly GCA_021605095.1). Taxonomy (NCBI): domain Eukaryota; kingdom Metazoa; phylum Arthropoda; class Arachnida; order Araneae; family Araneidae; genus Caerostris; species Caerostris extrusa. The sequence goes on along the minus strand of BPLR01015358.1, from coordinate 978 downwards.
ACAAATATATATATGTACGTACCATTTTTTAAATGCAAATTTTATCCACTAAATTAATATAATTATTGAAGGAATGTTTCATTTTTTGTTAGTAGTATTTTTGCTTGAAAAATAGTTTAAATGTAAAGAAATGAATATGCAGAATGCTTTTTAAAATTTTCTCCACAATTTTTGGGAATAAAAAAATTAATTAGAGAAAATCCAAAATAATAAACAAAAATTATCTGTTTAATTACTAAGTGTAAATTCTCTAGTACGATGGTCATAGCGCTTTATTATAATGAAATAAAGTATACCTTTATGAATTGATTGATGATATTGATTTCTATCCATCATACAAATAATTGATAAACTGATTAAATCTAAACATGTTCCTAGAGGTGTTATATTAATTAAACTATGCTAACCTTCATAACAAGATGCTTTTTAATACGCTTATTAGCTTCCCCTGTATGTTTGTATGTAACTGACTTTTTTTCCCCTGGAGATCTGTTTCTCCTCATATACACTATTTAAGCTGCAAAGAAACATTTACAGGCATCTTTCAGAAGAAAACAGTTGATTCTTTTTAATACGCTATTATATTAGTTTCACCTGAATGTTTGTTTGTAACTGACTCTTTGGGCTCAATTTTGCCCTACTTTAAACGATCAGATTTAATTTAAGCGTTGTAGACTTATGAAGGACCAACGACACTAAAATAGTTTGATAAGTTTATTATCTCATCATGATTAAGATCGCCAGGATTAGAGATTTTTATTTTAACTATGAAGAGCAATTTAACCCATGTTGAATGAAAGTATTCAGTAAAGACATTCAAACCTACGTGGGACAATGGATGATGACGAGCCTGAGATTCCCTGTTCGAATCCTGGCTGGCTCGACATATTCGCATTTAGCCTTTGTTTTAATCACAATTACAATTACACCTCATTTAAATATTATAGTTTAAAAAAACACTAAAAAACATGCTTTTAG